>OX031066.1:22895126-23107626 GCA_943736015.1 Tridacna crocea | reverse complement strand
GGTATTGCCCCCCAGTGTTTTTGCATGAATTAAACTTTAATCCTTTTTGATATATCATTTTTGCACTTTTCAAGGTTGTATTTTATCCTTTTCCATACAATCCAGACTTTTAACAACCCTGTAAGAGAAGCATTTGAAAATGTTATGGGTAAAGGAGAAAATGCTGGTTATAACCAGCGTTTTCTCCTTCTTCCCCCCACAATGTTTTCTAACCTATCAATGATAAATTTCGTCTTTTGGGCCACCTTTAATTTGGGTCAATAAATGCTTTTAATTTTGACCACTATGAAATTTTGTTGTTGATATAGAGCGAAGGGTGTAGCTATGATTTTTACATGAAAATAGCTGTGTCAATGTGTATCACAAATCGGCAGCAGACGGATGACGTCATGTAAAATTGTTCTGGTATATATTTACATAAAATCATGTTATACCCTTCACCAAAAATTTTCCGGACGTTTTAATGTCTCGAGGTTGATTGATTGATTGTGTGGTGTTTAGCCCATTACCACACAATCCTTTACTGAAGAAAGAAGCCTTTTGAAAACATTGTTGGAAAAGGAGAAAATGCTGGTAACAGCATTTTCTCCTTTTCCCACTACGTTTTCTACTCTTCCCAAATCAAATTCGATTCTTCAACATTTATTTTGTCATCTGCAAATGCTTTGAATTTGGAACATTTATTATCTATAAATCAGTCACTTTACCAAACAACAAAGTATCAGATAGGTCCAAATTGAAAACATTTGCAGATGAGGTCCAAATTGAAAGCATTTGCAGATGACAAAATAAATATTATTTAAAGAATTGAAATTTGCTTTAGGAAGGGAAAAAACAATGTTGGATAAGGAGAAAATGCTGGTTACCAGCATTTATTCCTTTACCCACAATATTTTCAAAAGGCTTCTTTCACAGAGGTGTTAAAAGTTGGGATTATATGTGATAAACGCCATTTTCTACATTATTTCAATTACATCGCATAGGCCAGTGCATTATCCATGCTTTTCTGGAGTCTCTTTTAACAGTACTCTCCACAATTTTCTTTCCAAGCCACTGGCTGCTTTCCCACATAACCTTCATAAAAATAATTGTTAGCAATGAGAGAAGAATTAATGCACAGTTGCTCATTAAGTTATTGGGAAGACTACAGGTTAAATATGATTCAAATGATAGAACTGTCTGTGAAAGGGTCGAAAATGGTGTGGGAAAAAGAGGAATTGCTCAGAGGTAAAAACAACCAGCAATATCTCCTCTTCAGATTGTTGTCAAAATGGGCGGCTCATTATAATCAGGGTTGTTATATTTATAAACACACGGTTTTGTGATAAATGGGTTACAAGTTTCTTTTTCTTTTACTTTTACGAAGCATCCCCAGAGTTTTTAATAAGCCTCGGAGGAAAAAGTACTTTTAAAACGTTGTGAAAAAAGGGGAGAAAATGCTGAGAGTTACAAGTTTTCCCCTTTCTCACAATGTAGTTACAAGTTTTCCCCTTTCTCACAATGTAGTTACAAGTTTTCCCCTTTCTCACAATGTAGTTACAAGTTTTCCCCTTTCTCACAATGTAGTTACAAGTTTTCCCCTTTCTCACAATGTAGTTACAAGTTTTCCCCTTTCTCACAATGTAGTTACAAGTTTTCCCTTTTCTCACATTGTACTGTTACAAAATACAGTTTTAAATGTAAGCCTCTAAAAAATTAGTAGTTAATTTAACCCTTTCCCTGGTTTTTATGATGCTGGAAAAAAGGCTTAAGAAAACACTGTGGGTAAAGGAGAAAATGCTGGTAACCAGCATTTCCTCCTTTTCCCACAGCGTTTTCTACCCTTTCATAGAGAAAAATCACCACATGTATTACATTTGATTTGTTGTCTGCAAATACTTTAAATTCGGTCTTGTCCAAAATTTTGTGATTTAGGCCTATTTTGACTTGCGGTTCTGAGGTTTTTGGGTTCGAAAATATCGATAAAGAATACATAGCATTTTCCTGAGAAAAATTACAAACACCAAAAAATCAACACCACTATCCTTTCTATATGGAGAACTAGGGAGATACCCAATTTCGTTAGTAATAAAGACTAATTGCATTATATCATTCTGGAATCTACTTTGAATTAACATCAAAACACAAAAAAATTTCCTTAAAAATTTATAAATATATGGTTTCCCAAACGCATAATACCTTCAAGTGGCCAAATAAGATTAAAGAAATTCTGTTATCTGTTGGTAGGCCAGATTTATGAGGAAACCAGTTTCAAATTCAACAAACTAATGTGCACAAAACGGTAAATCCAATTCTTATAGACCAATATAAACAAGAATGGCATGAACAATTACTGTCTAATAAAGGTAAAATCTATAATACTTTCAAAGCCATACATGAATTTGAAAGTTACCTAAAATTGTGTCATTTATGAAAGGGTTGATTATAAAATAATGCTTTCAATATGAGAAATTTTTTAAATTTTGTCATTTAACCCATTACCACACAATCCCTACTTTTGACGCCCCTAAGAAAGAAGCCTACAGAAAACATTGTGGGAAAAGGAGAAAATGCTGGTAACCAGCATTTTCTCTTTTTCCCACAATGTTTTCTACCCTTCACAAAACAAATTTCAAATTTTCAGTCACTTTTATTGTGTCGCCTGCAAATGCTTTCAATTTAGACAAACCTAAAATATTGTTGTTTGGTAATGGGTTAAAGGTTTTATTACGCTCAAAGGGTAAAATGCAATGGTGCACATAGAAATTTTATGAAATTTAGCAATGATAATCTTGCATAGATCTTTTTGAAAATTTTGTTTTGCTTGATTTCCTATGAAGTTGGTGGAGATTACATCTGTACTGCATGACAAAGTATCAGACCCTTTCAATTTGTAAGAAATTTGCAGACGACAAATTAAGTGCTTCTAAAATGATAGAATTTGTCTGTCATATGAAAGAAAACAATTTACACCTTTACCACACAATGACGACTTTTAACATTAGCCTGAGGAAGAAGCCTTTTAAAAACATTGTGGGAAAAGGAGAAAATGCTGGTACCCAGCATTTTCTCCTTTTCCCACAAAGTTTTCTGCGCTGTCAAAGCAAAGTTGCTCCATTTGAGCCACTTTAAAAATTTCGTCTGCAAATGCTTTAATTTTTAAAAAAGGCTTCTTTTTAAAGGTCGTCAAAAGTAGGGATTATGTGGTGATAGGGTAATAGAACTTGGCCTTTGGAAGGAAAGAAAACATTGTGGGAAAAGGAAAAAATGCTGGTTTTCTCCTTTTTCCAACAATGTTTTCTGAAACCTTTTATCATTGTTGTGCAGTCAGCTATGGTAACTCATTTGTATCAAAAGTGACTGAAAATTTGAAATTTGTCTTGTGAAGGATAGAAAACATTGTAAGAAAAGGAGAAAATGCTGGTATCCAGCATTTTCTCCTTTTCCCACAATGTTTTGTGAAGGCTTCTTTGTCAGAGTAGTCAAGAGTAGGGATTGTGTGGTAATGTGTTAAACACCATACAAGCAATTAATTAATTGTTTCATTGTTGAAACCTGGTACTGTTTGGGAGAGGGTTAAAATGCAGGATTGTATGGTAAAGGGTACCAAATTGAGAGATTATATAATAGAACACTTAACCTGCATAATGCAGGTATAATTCAATTTTCAAGCCGATTGGAAAAAACCCAAATAATTATGGCAACTTTGAACTTTGTTAGGTGGAAAAAAATTATCCCTGTGAAACAGCGTAGATTCAAGATCAGACAGCAGGTTTTGTGCAGTCTGATCTTGATCTACAGTGTTCGCTAAAGATACTTGAGTCCATCATAGCAGCCCAGGGTTTAATTCTTTTCAAGCTCAACTCTAATACCACACAATGCTGACTTAACAACCCTGAAAAAGAAGCCTTTTGAAAACATGGTGGGAAAAGGAGAAAATGCTGATAACCAGCATTTTCACCTTTTCCCAGAATGTTTTCTACCCTATTAAAAAACAATGCACCATTTGAGCCACATTGAAACTGTCATCTGCAGCTGCTTTCAATCTAGACTAGGTAAAAATTTTGTTGTTTTGGGTAACGGGTTAAAGAACATTTTTAATTTGCAGCATACAACTTTGAATACATCCTTTTCAAATATAAATGATCAGGGTACCAAACAAAGTTAAAGCCTCGGTCACATATTCACGGAAGACCACCACGGAAGAGCTACGGTCTAATCGCTCACGGATGACTACGGAAATGACAAATTCCGTAGTCCGCTACGGTTCCAATACGGATACACAACGGTGTGAGTATGGAGTCTGACGGATCTACAGCCAAAATGTAGGTCAGAGTTCCAAGAGTGATACAGACTGTTACGGTTGGACACGATTAATACAGAGCAACACGAATCATTGTAGTACGGATACACTACGATTTGCTACGGTACAGGTACGGATTAGTACGAATAAGAACGATCCAATACGTAGTAGTACAAATCGTCACGGATCGATACGGACCTACCACGATTTAGCATTCCGTCCAAATGCTCTAGCCTGCTTACTTTCAAAATGCAACAAGTTCGGCCATGAGAGCCTCATACTGGCCATGGACGGGTCTTCGTAAAAGCCAATCTCTAGTCCACATATATTCTCAGTCTTTTATTACCTGATTATTATAATCAATAGCCCATCACAAGTTGACAAAACTTTGCCTCCACAAATTGAAAGTATCTGCAGACAACAACTGTAAATTTGGTACAATTGAGCTTCAGTTCTACATTAAGGTAGAAAGCATTGTAGGAAATGGAGAAATTGCCCATTTTGAGCATTTTATTTCGATTTCCTAGAATCAGAACGTTTTCTTGACTTGTCTGTTGCAGACCCATAAAAAGAAGGGATCGAATGGAAAAGGTCCAATGAAAATATTGATGAATAATGTGTCTCTTATGTACATAAAATCTGCCGTTTATTTCACAGTTACACTGATTATCGTGAATGTTTATGTTTTAAAAGTAAAGTGCTTATCTTTATAGTCAGTATCACCCATTTTGAAAGGGCCAGCCTGGCACCAGGCAGGCAGCCAGTAACCATACATTTAACAAGCTGGCGGTTCATCAACTAGCCATATCAGAACAAGCTCCTGGCGTTGCCTGAACCAACATATAACGGTGACAGTTTTATATACTCGTACTATTTGATCGTTTTACTTGCATGTTTAGCATCGTTGTTTGGATAGAATGTCACATTATAATATTGATGTTTATTCATTTTCGTACAATGTTTTGTAAAATATGTAACCTTTAATTAAAGGTATTAGTAGTGGTACGATAAAAATATAATTATTACATCTATGTATGTCATCAAGCTGCCAGGCAAGTGCCTTGACATTTTGTGCCATACCAATATCCAGTTGCAGCCAATTTATTGCAAACATCATTTGTTGACAGTTCATGATTGTGAACTCAACAACAAAGCGCAATTGCATTGTATTCTACTAAGACAGAGTAAAAATACCTTTTTGAAGTACATGATTCTGAATTTAACCTACCAAACAATTAATAGTGGTCTGTACAATTCCGTATTGTGTCGTGTTGCAACGTAGTAAACCGTAAAAGACCGTGCGAATCCCTGCCTCTCCGTAGTACAACGTATTAAGGTCTTGACTTTACGTGACAAATCCGTATCATAACATAACTAAAACGTAGTGTAACCGTGCTAATACGTAGTTGTCCGTATCAAATCCTGAAAAAATTTTGGGCCTATGGATAAGTAAGGACTGATAGGGTTTTAATATGGACCAGAACGTATCAGTACGATCTAATACGGACTAGTAAGGATACGCTACGGTCGTTTGATCCGTAGCAAATTTTTGTGCATGTTCAAAAATTGTCAATGACGGCTACGGATATACAAGGACTACTACGAATGACTACGGTTACAATACAGAGAGCTACAGACTAGTATGAGTTGTCACAGACAATGCCGGAACGAATCCGTAGCTCTTCCGTGGCGGCCTTCCGTGAATATGTGACCGGGGTATAATATTGAATGCATGAGAAAGCACCACGTTTGTTCGTTTTTTTTTTAGGGTGTTTAATGCTTTTTTCAACTGTAGTTCAATTCTATTTTGCAGCCACTGTTCACCTATCCATACTTTCATAGAATTCCTCTTACTTGCAGCGATGCTTTGGCACCAGCATGTAGTCTTTTTATTTTAACTCTGTACAACACAATCCCTAGTTTTGACAGTCTTTTGGAAATATTGCAGGAAAAGCAGAACATGTTTGTAACCAGGATTTTCTCCTTTTGCCACAATGTTTGCCACCCTATAAAATACAAATTTCATCAATGGATCTGTGGGTCTGTATCTGTAATAACCAACCATTCTTCAGAACATTCTTTATCTTATTCTTCAAGATTTCCTGACTGTGAAAGTAACAGAACTTCTGATTGGGTGATGGTAATGATTTAACCAATCAGAAGTTCTGTTAATTTAACATTGACAAAATTTTGAAGAATAAGACTAAGAATATTCTTTAGAATGGTTAGTGAATACGGACCCTGCTAACTCTTTACTGCACCATCCCGACTTTTAACAACACTGAGAAAGAAGCCTTTGAAAACATTGTGGGAAAAGAAGAAAATGCTGGTAACCAGCATTTTCTCCTTTTCCCACAAAGTTTTCTACCCTTCCCAAAATAAATTTCAATTTTTGAGCCACATTTATTATGCCGTCTGTGCAAATGCTTTTAATTTGGACCAGTCTAAAATTTCGTCTTCTGGTAAAATTTCTGCAATTGCATTCAGTTTGGACTATTTTAAAATTTTTAAAAGTCAGTTAAAGGCATCATTAAAGGTGGGTATTTAGAATTTTTACATCTCATCAACTGAAATTCATATGAAAAAATAATACAAATCATCAATAATTAAGATGCATAAAATTACAAAAAAAAATTGTTTTGGTGGTATTCCCTTAAAAGGCTACGTAGCCGCTTAAGCTATTTTTAGATTTCGCGCCAAAAATCAATAAAGCATTGTGGGAATGTCAAGTGACTGGTACATGATTCATAAGGTTTAAATTCCCTATCATAACAAGCATGCAATGATTATTTTCCATAATGTCTTCTTGGACACTTTGTTTGAAGCTTCTTCTGTGTATTCCTGTAAATAAATGAGCGAACTGATCATCTAAAAATAGAATGTGTCTCCTGTTGGTGTCAACCTGGGCTGTAGTAAATCTCTAATTTCTCGTGTTGATAGACGGTTTTTCGACTACTAGGGTTTTATGAATGAAAATTAGAAGGCTTTGGAAGTATAAGGATGATTTTTTTGCACTTTTGTAAAATTTTCATCCCAAAATCTGAAGGGCCACCTTTAAATAAGCTGATATTATAGACCCTAGATATGACATTACATTCTTTTGAGTCTGATCTTTATCTTTGTAGCTCACAGAAGCGTCCTGTTTAGCTTATTGCTTGGAGAAGGTTTAGACCAATGGAGGTTTTCTCATGACAAATGAAAAACGAAAATCAGGAGAGTCTTACGGTAAAGGACCTGTAATACTTCTAGTGCAGCATGGAATAAACTTTCTTGACAGTTTACAAATACGGATTTATACAGATATAATACTTTTACACATATTTAACCGACCAGAAATTCCTTTGATGTCTATCATGACATTATTTGTTGATACTTTTGTTAATTTCCCGAAAAGGGATGACTTTTGTTAGTTTCCGAAAAGGGATGTAATTATTATCTCCCTTTGTAATGAGAATAATTTATAGAATATAGCGGTTTGCGATTAATAAATGATAATTCTAAGAAAGAAAAAAAGGAAAAAGTGGCTTGGTTATAGTAGTCCAATAATACTCATTTTTAATCATTGCAAATTTTGAAGGATAATTTTATAGTGAAAATAGCTGTTATCTATTACAGGTTACAGGTCCACTATCTTAACAACAACAACATTATGTGCATCTTTCGAGTATTTAGTCAGTATCTCTGTTGGATTGTTTACTTGATGACAGTCTCTGTTGGATTGTTTCCTTGATGACAAAATTTTAGACTTATCTATTTTGATTGATTGATTTAGTGGTATAACTCTTTTCCAAACGACAAAATTGTAAACTTGTCCAAACATGGTCTGTGTTTCCAGTTACTTGGACAAAATTGACATAAATTTAAATAAATGACCTCAATTACCACATATTACATAATTAAAATATTGTCCGAACTTTGCTTTGGCTAATGTCTTCTACATGCGGAACCATGTGAACGTTTTTCAACTCTTTAGGCTGCTCTTAAAATTTATTATGTCTGTAACCCCACAATCCCTACTTTTGACGACCCTGAGAAAGAAGCCTTTAGAAAATATTGTGGGAAACGGAGAAAATGCTGGAAACCAGCATTTTCTCCTTTTCCCACAGTGTTTTATACTCTCACAAAACAAATTTCAAATTTTTAGTCGTATTTATTTTGTCATCTGCAAATGCATTTGATTTGGACAAGCCTAAAATATTGTCATTTGGTAATGAGTTAAAAAGAATACTTAGAATACCTTAAAAGAGACATAGAGGATATTTGTCTTATTCGGTGAAAGATTGAAATTTATTTCATTGAGTGGACACCATCAGTAATATTTTCATGAGTCGTGCAGCCACAAGTGAAAATATTACCGATGGTGTTCACGAGTTGAAATAAATTTCGATCTTTCACAGAAAAAAACAAATATTCTATTTATTTCACACTTTTAACCTTAACCCTTTCTGGGAGGAGCTTTATCAAAATTCATTACAGTTCTTTTCCATTATTCCCCATGGCGTACCCCTCCCGCATAGCAACACATCACATCATATTACATCAAGCGCCAGAAATGTAAGGTATATGACTTCATATTTCCCATCTGTTTGTCAGGCAAGCACAACTTATCTAAGCAACAAGAACGTGAAAATCGGTATTTTCACTGGTTGTACCAGTGTAAGATCAAAAAATATTTTCACTGCTATTTCTCGAAACCCTACTGGAAGGCATGAAATAAATTATTTTGTTGGTTTAAATTGGTAATAAGTGGTGGGTGACATAGATACACTGTACCATCTGATTTTGGTCTATACCATCTGCAAAAGCTTCTTATTTTGACTATGGCAAAGTAAGGATCGAACCCGACATCTACTGTTAACAGAATTTCCGTGCAGTCCCATTATACCCGATAATAAAAAATATCCTCTCTTTAATCATTCTTTGCATAGAGGTCAAATTCAGGTCAATTTTAAATCAAGTAATATTTACCAGTTCTTTTTGTTCCCCATTTTGTTTTCAAAAGTCTAAAAGGTTTATCTCTTTACCACATGCAAAAATTTTAGACTGGTCTGAATTGAAAGCATTTGCAGAGGACAAAATAAAGGTGACTGAAAGATAGAAATTTGTCCTGGGAAGGGTTGAAAACACTGTGGGAAAAGGAGAAAATGCTGGTTACCAGCATTTTCTCCTTTTCCAACTGTGTTTTCAAAAGGCTTCTTTCTCAGGGGCGTCAAAAGTAGGGATTGTGTGGTAATGTGTTAAGTGGGGTGAAGTCAGTTACACTGTTCTAAAGTTCCTTTCTCTGAATATCTGTTGAAGAGGTGGATAGTAAAGAGCCAAGATCAGACTGCACATTCTGTCCAATCTGATCTCTACTTACTGTCACCAAACATCAAGTTGATAAGGATTTAGCTCTACATTTTAACCCTTTACTCCATAAATACTCATTTCTAAGCGTTGCTTGTCTGGGCCTTTTGAAAACATTGCGACAAAAAGTGAAAGTGCTCGTCATGAGCAATTTCACCTTTTGCCACAATGTTTTCTACTCTATCAAAAGGTATCATATACACATAAGAAACGGCTTCATCCTTGCTGTTACTGTAGAGTAAATTACAAATGCCTTATGGGGTAAATGGTTAAGGTTAACTGTTTGCCATACAAACATGAGTTTGAACGACCCTGGAGATACTTTTTGAAAACATTTTGGTAGATGAAGAAAGTGCTGGTTACCAGCAATTTCTTCTTTTCCCACTATTATGGTTTTTTACCCTCTCGTACACAAATTTTGACTTTTGTGTGAAATTTATTTTGTCTATATGAGTCAAGTATGGAGTCAAGTATTTTTTATTAAAATCGGGCATGACATCAGCAGAATTGAAAATATTAATTAAATCTGACTATACCAAATGATTGAAATAGGTGTAAAAACCCAACTGACTTTTTCTAACCCTTTTCTCATGGTTATTTTTTCTGACAATTGCTATGTAGGAAAGTAGGGTGTCAACAGGTCTTGGAAGACAATCATGGGAAGTAGTAAGGTAAGGTTTCTAACTGTTTAACCTTTTACCACAGAGCAAAATTTTAGACCTATCCAAATTGAAAGCATTTGCAGATGACCATTTCAGAGTGGCTCAAATGCTACAATTTTGCTTTGATAGGCTAGAAAACTTCGTGGGAAAAGGAGAAAATGCTGGTTACCAGCATTTTCTCCTTTTCCCAGGATGTTTTCAAAAGGCTTCTTCCTCAGGGGCATCAAAAGTCGTCATTGTGTGGTAAAGAGTTAACTTTTTACCGAAGCACAAAATCTTAGACTGGTCCAAATTGAAAGCATTTGCAGACTTATAAGCGTGACTGAAAAATTGAAACCTGGTTACCATCATTTATCCTTTTCCCATAATGTTTTCACAAGGCTTCTTTCTCAAGGTTGTTAAAAGTCAGGATTGTGTGGTATAGAGGTAAGGTTTCTGATTTTTTCCAGACAGAAACACTTGACGTCAGTCTGGCCCAAATAGGAAAAAGGAAATTCTCAGAGTAAAGAATTTATATATCTCAAATCATAAGATTTATTTTGGGATGGGCATAAAAAAAAAAAAACATATAGGAAAAAGGGAAAATGCTTGTTTCCAGTGCTGGTTACCAGCATTTTGTGCTTTTCCTACTTATTTTTCAACTATTTTTTACTAAGGATCGTGACAACATGGCATTTTTTTTAGTAAAGGGTTGTAGCTTGCGCTTTCAAGGTTGCGTAAATTTATCTGAAAAATACGGCAGGTTGCAGTAATGTGCAGCCCTGCCTTGATGTTCTTCAATTGCAAAAGGGATCCTTGGATTTGATTCTAACAATTTTTCTCTTATTCAAGATATGTAACTCCTATAAAAGTCTGAAATCTTGGATGCCATTAGTTACTTCCCTTGAATTCTATCATAGGTTATTAACCCTTTTCAAGACAAAATTTTAGCCTTGTTTGAATTGAAAGCATTTGCAGATGACAATTTCGATATGGCTTAAATTGTGCAAGTGTTTATTGCTAGGGTTGAAAACATTGTGGGAGAAGGAGAAAATGCTGGTTATCAGCATTTTCTCCTTTTCCCACAATGTTTTCAAAACATGTTGAGTACCCCGATGAAGTAGAATTCCTCTTCGGAGTGCCCGGCAATTCAATGATAGCTGACATCACTGGGAATTGATGTCTCTGAAAACTTGGTAGTACATGCTTTAATGTGCAGCTTGGCACATAATCTTGAAATTAATCTTGATCGATGCCACCATTTTAGATGTTGAGTTGATAGTGTAGTCATGTATACGGGGCTCCGGCTAGCCTTTGTGCAAGGTGGCGACATGATTCATCACACCCATGAACAAGTTTCAGTCTCCCCTGCCACCTGACCGTACAACTAATAATGTGAAATTTGTCTGATCTTGATCTGGGTGGAAGAAACTTTAGCCCATTGAGTCTTTGCCATACATTTCTTAGTTTTATTGGCCCTGAGACAAAGTCTTTTGAAAGCTTCATGAAAAGCGGTATTTTCTCCTTTTCCTACACTGATTTTTACTCTATCATTAAAGTCACATATTATCATTCTGTCATCTGCAAATTTTTCAATTGTGACTAACCTCGAATGTTCCGAACATTGCAGTTTGTTTTGTTTTTTTTTGCGACCTGCAAGAAAAAAATACTGTAAAATGGCATTCACTTTTTGCTTCAAACTTGAACAAGTATTCATTATTTTTCCATTAAAATTTGGTGCCTGTAGATTTTAGTGTTTGATATTAATGCTTTGAAAATTGTTTGCTGCAAATTTGTTTTAGTTTAACCCTTTACCCCATAAGGCATTTCTATGGTATCTCTAATTGACCCTAAATAAGAGCAAGGATGAAGTCATTTCTTATGTGTATATGACACCTTTTGATAGCATAGAAAACATTGTGACGAAAGGTGAAATTGCTCGTCTCAAGCAATTTCACCTTTTGCCACAATGTTTTCCAAAGACTCCTACAAGCAGTGCATAGAAATGAGTATCTATGAAGTAAAGGGTTAACCTGGTACAACACAATCACAACTTTGAAAACGCCCCTGAAAGATAAGGTTTTTGAAAACTTTGTGGGAAAAGGAGAAAATGCTGCTGACCAGCATTTTCTCCTTTTCCCACAATGTTTATTACCCTATCAAAAACAAATAACATCCTTTGAATAACATTTAATTTTCAGTTAGAACAAGACTACAATTTTGCTATTTGGCAAAAGGTAAAAAGAGCAAAAAAATATTACAACAGGGTTATTTTTGCTTAAAGAGGCCCTAATACTCATTTTCAGTCAGTTTTAACTTATTTCGTCTATATGTTATCACACTATAGTTGTTCTGATAACTTCATGCTAAATATTGTGCCTGACAGTTGCAAGGTTGCATAGATTACGATCGATAGCAAATGCATCTCGCTCAGTTGCCGCCTTCCATGTAAACAGACTTGTCGTTTCCAGTTTTTGAATGGAAGATTTTCGAAATCCGTTATACACTTAGGTAGATTGCTATGATGATCAAGCATTCTATCATGTGAGTTTATTTAACGTTTGCACTGTGTTTAATGAGGTAAACAAAGGAAAATGGTAGCTTCTCTGTTGCAGCCTCGATTTCCAGATGGAGGTCACGGCTTATATGCAAATTACATCGTATCCAACTCTAGGCGGAAACCAACAATAAGTTTCCGTGATGCACCGTCACTGTTTTTCGCTATGATCGTCAGCCAGTTTTCTTCTGACCAATATTCAGTTTCTAATACAAATCTCTGTGTTCCTTTTTTTCAATTACACCATATATGTCAGTAATTTATCCATGTTTACATAAAGGACTGATTTCTGTATCATTTTAAATTGTTTGAAATAATAGCATTTTTGCTCACTGGCTGTAGACAGGCATCTTTAACCCATTACCACACAATCCCTACTTTTGACGCCCCTGAGAAAGAAGCCTTTTGAAAACACTGTAGTAAAAGGAGAAAATGCTGGTAACCAGCATTTTCTCCTTTTCCCACAGTGTTTTTTTACTCTTCCCAGAACAAATTTCAATTTTTCAGTCACCTTTATTTTGTTGTCTGCAAATACTTTCAATTTGAACCAGTCTAAAATTTTGTAGTGTGGTAAAGAGTTAAAGAAAATGAAGTTATGAAAAAAAAAAAAGGAACATGCACAAAAGTAAATGAAAGTAGGAAAAAAATATAACCCGTACAAAATAAAACAGCATGAATAATTCACTTAATGTATTTTAAACGATGTATCGTTTAACAAATGATAAATGTAAAACAAGATTTAAGATTCTATGATTTTACAATTCCTGTTTGTGTGTTGTAATGTCATGTTATTCCTTACTGCTTGCACGAAATCACTTATCATAGGGTTACTTCAAAAAGCTCGTAAACACAGCTTGTTTCAAGCCGTAGTTATGAGGTTTTTGAAGTATACCAACATTATGTTTTTTTATGAGATGAAGCTTTCATCTTCATGTCAAAAATAGCGGAGCCAGAGTAGCGAAGTTGGTTTCTTACAGGACTTGAGAAGGGGGGGGAGGTGGTCTTACCAGCATTTTCTCTTTTCCCTCAAGGGTTTCAAAAGGTTTCTTTTCCAAGGTTGTTAAAAAACAGAGATTGTTTGGGAAAGGGTTAACTCTGTGCATCTTCATTTAGTCACTAACTGAAAAAAAATTGTTTTATTAAGATTAAATCAGTATGTGCAACTTATTACGAGTAAGCAGGTTTTATGTTGCATTATTTTATGATATGGTATATTGTTTATACTACAGTTATTATTCTGTACAACAACATGAAAGCATCGTTGAACCTTCTACTAGATACAGAAATTCTAGAGTTGTCTGCATAGAAAGCATTTGCAGACAACAAATCAAGTGTGACTCAGATTATGTGATATGTCTGCGATACGGTTGAAGAGTATTGTGAGAAAAGGAGAAAATGCCTGTTGGAAGTATTTTCTCCTTTTATACCATTGTTTTCAAAAGCCTCTATCAGGGTCATTAAAACTCCAGACTGTGCAGTGAAGGTTTAAACCACATTCTTGTCAACTCTTTCTTTCTGGTGTATTTTCGCTTCTCACCTCTGCTGAAGCATGTGAGAAAAGTAGTCGGTGGCTTTGAAAAGAAAGTAGTGTAAGTACAGGTGTGAGAAAGCCAGGAAACACATGTGCGTCACCGACCGCCATGATAATTGACCTTAGCTGTTAAAGTGGCGTTAAGCCCCAATACAACCAACCAACTTAACTCTTTACCAAATGGCAAAATTTCAGACTGGTCCTAATTGAAAGCGCTTGCAGACGACAAAATAAACATAACTCAAAAATTTAAATTTGTTTGCAGCCAGGTAGAAAACATTGTGGGAAAAGGAGAAAATGCTGGTTCCAGCATTTTCTCGTTTTCCCACAATGATTTCCAAAGGCTTCTGTGTCAGTGTCGTAAAAACCAGGGATTGTTTGGTCAATGGTTAAAAGGCGCCATTGTGTGGTAAAGGGTTAAGAGCCCAAAAGTTGGAATAATGCGCTTTCTGAATAAATGTCTGACCTCTGATGCATGTCGGAAAAGAAGTCAGTGGCTTGGAAAGAAAGTTGTGCCGGTTAAAAAAACAAAAGAAGTCAGTGGCTTGGAAAGAAAGTTGTGCCGGTTAAAAAACATATAGGAAAAGGGGAAAATGTTTGTTTCCAGTGCTGGTTACCAGCATTTTGTGCTTTTCCTACTTATTTTTCAACTATTTTTTACTAAGGATCGTGACAACATGGCATTTTTATGCTCCCCGAAGGGCGAGCATATAGTCGCAGCTTCGTCTGTCCGTCCGTCTGTCCGTCCGTCCATCCGTCCTTCCGTCTGTCCGTCCGTCCGAAGCGATTTCTCCACAACCCTTGGACCAAATTGGATGAAACTTCATATATAAACTCCTTGGGGTAATGCGCCGATATATTTTCCCCGATTTTCAATTTGACCCCGTGTCATGGAAAAAAGGGGCTTAATGCAAAATTGCAATTTTTACCCGTGTCTCATTCAGTTTTTGTCAGAATATCATGAAACTTCATGGTTATATTGTTTATGGAAAGTCTTAGCATGTGCCCTTGCTATTTTTTATCTTGGCATTTTTTAAGTTGACGTTCTGTCATAGAAAAAAGGGGCTTCTTGCAAGATTCCAATTTTTACTAATATTTCATTCAGTTTTGGTCAAAATTTCATTAAACTTCATGGTTACCGGTATATTGTTTTTTAAGTTTCACCATGTGCTCTTGTTTCTTTATCTATGTGCTTTTCAATTTGACCCTCTGTCATGGAAAAAGGGGGTTTCTTGTAAAATGAAAAAGGGGCCCTAATGCAAAATTGCAATTTTTACTAATATCTTGTTCAGTTTTTGTCAACATTTCATGGTCATATCTTGTTTTACAAGTTTCAACATGTGCCCTTTGTTTTTGCAATCTATGAATTATTAATGCGCAAATATGTCTTTCCTGGTTTCTCAAATTAAGGCTGCATCACGGAAAAAGGGGACTTCATGGAAAAAATTGTTTTTCACTAGGTTCTCCTTTATCAGTGCTCAAACCTTTGTGAAATTTCATATCAGAACTTGTTGGAACGTTGCCCAGGTACCTCTCTTCCTTTTTCTCAATTTCAGGCTGTGTCTCGGAAAAAGGGGGCTTCATGTAAAAAATTGTTTTATGTAATATTTAATACATGACTGCTCAAAATTTTATGAAATTTCGAATTTTTAATTATTATTAAAAAATGCCACAAACCACACACCCATTGTATTTATTGCAATGATCCAATACTGTCTTATGGGAACAGGAGGCTTAAAGGGGGCTTATTGGGCTTATTGTCCTCTACAAGTTTTTGTTGGCTATCTCTAAGATAGTAATTGCCTTTTCACTTCAAATTTTGGGGGGCATGAACAGGTTCTTCTAGGATAAAAGAAGTGAATTTATATCAATTTCTTATATTTTATGACAAGCACTTGTTCGGGGAGCATAACCCGTCTCTGACGGCTCTTGTTTAAGTAAAGGGTTGTAGCTTGCACTTTCGAGGTTGCGTAAATTTAAAACACAGAAAGTGGCAGTAATGTGCAACCCTGCCTTGACGTTCTTCAATTGCAAAAGGGATCCTTGTACATGTACTGATGTGAGAAAGCCAGGAAAGACATGCTTAGGTGCACTGACCGCCACGCTTTGATGTAAGCTGTTAAAACTGAGTTAAACTCAAATACAATCAGTCAGTAAAAACTTTTTGAATGGATAATTGTTCACAAAGTCAGTAGCATTTGGATGACTACACTGACAGTTGGTAACCATTCAGCATACCTTGGGTGATGGGAGCCATCAAATCCGGTGGGTGTATCTGTTGGAGTGATATGCACCTAAATGTAACATTTCATCGGGTTCCAGCATTTTTTCCATCGTCCACAATTCTTATACCCCAGCAAAAAGAGTGTTTAAGGGGGTATTCTTGAATCAGCGTGTCTCTCTGTGTGTCCGTCTGTGTGTCTGCATGTGTCTGTGTGTCCATCTCACAGTGTACAAAATCAAAGTGCTGGTTGGGGTCAGATTCAGTGACAGGTCTAGTTTCAAAAGGCTCCTCCTCTTTGTTCGTGAAAAAAACATGGGATGGTCTGGTGGAGTGTTTAAATAAACATACAGAATATCCTAGCAAAGGGTTCACATTATTGTCAACTCATTTTCCAGTCCAGCCACTGTGCAGTGTTTATCAATATTGTAACAACATACTTCACAAGTGATAACAATGGCTTGTTATTGGTGCATTGACAACTTTGTTTGTTAACCCATCACCAAGCAGTCCTGAGGCCCATATCATGGTATTGACTGTACCCACATTTTTTCATCTTTTTGTCTTTGCTTTTTTCACGGGCAGACATGGTCCAAGAATGAATTAGAATGACTAGTAGAGATGTCTTGAATTCTGAAAGTCTCCTGTGGTCTCCTTCTTATCATTCTCTTGGTACCCCAGGGAGACCTAGCGAGTGTTCCAAGGCAGTACTACTTGTTAGAATCTGACAGCAGTCCTGTATCCCGTTTTGATGCTTTGAAAGTGTTCTACCTAGAGGTCCATGAAAAATGGGAATGTTTAGTAAAGGGTTAATGCTGGACCATGTGTAGAAAAGAAATGTGCAGCTGGTAAATAAACATAATTAAATAAATAGAGGATATTTGTTTTTTTCGGTGTAAGATCGAAATTTATTTCATCGAGTGGACACCATCGGTAATATTTTCACGAGTAGCGCAGCCACGAGTGAAAATATTACTGATGGTGTTCACAAGATGAAATAAATTTCGATCTTTCACCGAAAAAAACAAATATTCTATTTATTTTATGCTTTTAACCCTTTCTGGGAGGAGCTTTATCAAAATTCAGTACAGTTCTTTTCCCTTATTCCCCGTGGCGTACCCCTCCCGCATAGCAACGTTATGTCAAGCGCGTGAAATGTAAGGTATATGACGTCATATTTCCCATCTGGTTGTTAGGCACGCGCAATTTACCTAGGCAACAAGAACGTGAAAATCGGTATTTTCACTGGTGGTACCAGTGTAAGATCGAAAAATATTTTCACTGCCATTTCTCGATATCCTACCGGAAAGCATGAAATAAAGGTTATTAATTGATTATGCTGGAGGTTTTTTTCTCAGAGGTATCAATTTTTGTAGCTTTTCAGAGGATGAAAATGGGTTTCTGTTAACTCTTTATTGTATGACAAAATTTAGACTTGTCCAAATTGAAAGCATTTGCAGATGACAAAATAAAAGTGACTCAGATATTGAAACTTGATTTTGCAAGTGAAGAAAACATTCTGGGAAAAGGAGAAAATGCTGGCCCCCAGCATTTTCTCCTTTTCCCAGAATGTTTTCAGAAGGCTTTTCTTAGGATAGTTAAAACCAGGAATTGTTTGGGATAATAGTTAAGTTAGTCAAGTTTTTACAAGACGACAAATATGTACAGCTGGCCAAATTGAAAGCATTTGCAGACATATTACATTTCAATCTGTATCAGTCAAATTTATTATCAGTAGAGTAGAAAATAGGGCGGTAAAAGGCTTTTTCCTTGGGTTTGTGAAAACTAGGTATTGTTTGATAAAGAGTTAAAAGCTATGATATCATCCCTATATCAGTGTCCAACTGTTAAAATTTTTTTCATTGCCGAAATTACATTTTGATCTGTTATGTGTTTTTCTTTTGTACTCATAGTCAGAGGACTACAAAGCTGAATTCTGATATATCCAAAGTGTTTGTAAACATAAACAAATTTTGTTGCTATAGAAACATTATAGGGTGTGGGAAGCAATATGAAAGGGTGTACCCTTTCAGTCACTTGGACATAATAACAGTAATATGACCTCATAGTAGGATGAAATTCTGTAAAAGAAACACAATGCTGCTTGCAGACCTTTATTGACTGTGTAGCTCCAGACCAATTTGAAAAAAAAATGTGCCAAAAGAAACAACTGGTCATTAAGAGCAATTTCTGCTATTGTCATAATGTTTTTTAATCCCATTTATGTAATAAACTGGGGAAAAAAGTTGTTTTCATGAACAAGTTGCAAGGATTAATTTTGCAGATTACAATTGAAATGTGACTCAAGGGATATCTTTGTCTTTACATGTGTAAAAAACTTTGTGGGAAAAGGGGAAAAATGCCAGAATGTTTTCGATAGCAATGCTTCATAGGGTTATATAGACACAATAACACTATGTTTGATGTATAGGGTTTTCAAGGGTGCCTTGTATTTACGTTTGTTTCAATGAGCAAGACTTGGTGTGCTAATGATTGTGGGATTTGCAGGTATTGCAATTTTAACTCTTTACCAAATATTAAAATGTTAAACTGGTCCAAATTGAAAGCTTTTACAGGCGACAAAATAAACGAAACTCAAATATTGAAATTTGTTTCTAGCAGGGTAGAAAACATTGTGGGAAAAGGAGAAAATGCTGGTTACCAGCATTTTCTCCTTTTCCCACAATGTTTTAAAAAGGCTTATTTCTCAGGGTTGCTAAAAGTAGGGATTGTGTGGTGAAGAGTTAAATACACTCCTCTTATCCTGTAACAACAGCAGCCATGTAGATTAAGATCAGATTGCATAAAACATGCAGTCTGATTATTGATCTGCAGAATCTGTTCTCTTCAGACATTCTGGCTTAACTATTTACCAAATGACAAATTTTTGGACTGGACCAAAATTCAAAGCATCTGCAGATAACCGATTAAATCTTATGAATATGATGATTTCAGACTTTAATATGGTTGAAGATATTGAGGGAAAAGGAGATGCTGGTTTGCAGCATTTTCTCCTTTTCCCACATTGTTTTTTATAGGCTTCTTTCTTCAGGGTTGTTAAAAGTTGGGATTGTGTGATAAAGAGTGAAAGGGCCTTTAAAAATAAAAAAGGTGAGAAAAGTAAAAAGTAACTGGCAATTTTTCCCCTTATTCTCACAAAGTTTTTTTTTTCACTTTCAAAAGCAAATCCCACTTTTTTTAGTCCACTTTAAAATTATCGTCTGTGAATGATTTGGATTTGGAAAAGTCAAAACTTTTGACATCTGGCAAAATTTTGGATTAGTCCAGATTGAAAGCATTTGCAGACAACAAAATAAATGTGTAATTGAAAGTTGATGTGGGAAGGGTAGATAACATTGTGGGAAAGAAGGAAATGCTGGCTACCAGCATTTTTTCCTTTTCATCCAATGTTTTCAAAGGCTTTCTTTCTCACGGTCTTTAAAAGTTGGGATTGTGTGATAAAGAGTTGAGTAAATTGTTTACCAAATGACAAAATTCTGGATCAGACCAAATTCAGAGCCTATTAGCAGACACCATATTGAATGTAGCTAAAATGATGATTTCTGTGTGTGATAGGGAAGAAAACATTGTTGGAAAAGGAGAAAATGCTTGTTAACAGCATTTTCTCCTTTTTCTACGATGTTTTCAGAAGGCTTCTTCCCCAC
The DNA here is from genome assembly GCA_943736015.1 of Tridacna crocea. Classification (NCBI taxonomy): domain Eukaryota; kingdom Metazoa; phylum Mollusca; class Bivalvia; order Cardiida; family Cardiidae; genus Tridacna; species Tridacna crocea. The sequence goes on along the minus strand of OX031066.1, from coordinate 23,087,383 downwards.
GGGGCAGGGTTGTTAAGACTCAGGATTGTGTGGTAAAGAAATTTATCCCCTACCAAGCAACCCCTAGTTTTTATAACCCTGACTAATTAGAAGCCTTTTGAAAACATTGTGGGAAAAGGAGAAAATGCTGGTAACCAGCATTTTCTCCTTTTCCCAATATGTTTTCTATTCTGCTGGAAACAAATTTCAACTTTTGAGTTATGTCTATTTTGTCATTCTGCAACTTGGTGCTTTCAATTTGGATAAGCAGAGCTCCAGATAAGAGAGAGTGATGGGGTTCTAAATCCATTATTTCTTTTCCAAACCCTATGTTGTGGGTACTCATTAGAATCGTCTCGATGAGACGATTCTATTGAGTACCCACAACATAGGGTTTAGTTGAGAGTTATTAATATTTTCAATTTTGAAATCAAATTCACTCCCTCTATCTGGAGCTCTGGATGAGGCTAAAATTTTGTTGTTTGGTACAGAGTTTAAGAGTACATGTATTTGCAAACAGTGTAATGAAGAAAAAGGCTAATTAACACAGGAATATCTGATGGTCTGAGAAAAGCAAAAAAAATCCAATAGATTATAATCCAGTCTATATGTCAAAGGAATAGAGACTGAAGTATTACTGTGTCCTATAGCTAGAGTAGGAGAGAAACAGTTCTGTTAGCTTTGCGTATGTTGAACACATGAAGACAACAGACATGGAGAGAAAAAAACCCTGAATGGATGTTGGGTTTTTTTGCCAGAAAATGTTGTGTATATATTTTTTTCTTTGCTGCTAGAGTTTGATTTAAGTGAATATTTTCCACAACATCACATGAAAGTTTTTTTTTTTCATATGTGAGTGTGGCGTGAAATAGTTTTACAGAAGTTCTTAGTGTAAGATTTTGGAGAATTATTCAACTGTAATACAGGACAAACCAAGTCTTGTTGAATTATCAAACTTAAAAGCTGTTACAGATAGCATATTCAGTGTGGTGTGAAATATTTGATTTGACTATGACAGGTTGGAAAACATTGTGGGAAAATGAGAAAATGCTGGTTACCAGAGTCATAAGCGCTTGAGATTGTGTGATTTTTTTTTTATTGGAGACGGGAATTACTTTTTTGTGTGATTGGATGTTTTTATTGAAATGAAGTGCATTACAAGATTTTTCTTTTGTGAATCCATTGAATGCAACCTTTGCTTCAAAATGCTCAGGCTAATCTATATTGCTCAATAGACGGTGTATTTAACTCTTAACCCATTACCACATAATCCCTACTTTTGACAACCCGAAGAAAGAAGCCTTTAGAAAACATAGTGAGAAAAGGAGAAAATGCTGGGAACCAGCATTTTTCCTATTACCACAATGTTTTGTACCCTTCACAAAACAAATTTCAAATTTTCAGTCTCTTTTGTCATCTGCACATGCTCTCGATTTGGACAATCCAAAAATTTTGTCATTCGGTAATGAGTTAACTAAACGATAAAGTGTTGGATTCATAACCTGGAGGTCTTTGGTTTGCTTTTCATATAAAGCACTGTGCTTGGACCCACTGTCCTTGACACGTTAAAGCGCCAGCCAATAACTGGTAAAATCCAGGACTGACATGAATATGTGAGCTGCCACCATGGTATGATAAAGATGAGGTTTAATTAGTAGCGTAAAAACACCATTAGTCTTCCAATTGAGCTCCCAAAGAAAAAAGTTTAGACTGGTCCATATTGAAAGCATTTTGCAGAAAATAAATATTGTTCAACGGAAGTGAGTTATGTTTGCAGAGCCCTGAGATAAATTCACAAGTGCACATCCAAACCCTATGCATTATCTCCCACAAGGTGACATTTTGCAAAGACTTGTCTTATCTAATTTGGGCATCCTAGGTACAGAACCAGACTACTTTTCTACGCCACAACCGTTACTTTGTATTTCAAACTAGAATAAATGTTTATTAAATAAAACGCTACCTGATGCGATTCATTCAGCTATGGTCAGCAGTTCAGAGAAATCTGAAGCTAAAATAGGCTTGATTTTTCGTCGAAGTTTCGATAAAAGCCATTTTCTCTGATGCTACTTTATAGCACATATTACTACAATCTCCCCAGTATTGGGGAGAGTGATTCATCATATAAGACACTGGTCAATCTTCAAAGAATATGACATGAGCAGACAATGAACCCTATGTTGTGGGTTCTGGTTGAATTTAGGATGGTTGATAAATATGGCCACTACAGAGTAAATGTTTGTAGACAAGATTGAAAACAGTCTTAGTACAAGATGCCAAGCTGAGGAATTCATGGATGATGCCAAAACAGCTGAAATATTCATCAAAATTTCTATTCATAAGCAAATTTACCATCCGACTAAATTACCAAACAACTGGTGTATCAATACATCATTTTTTGTAACCAAACAACGTTTCAATCAGTTTGTGAACTGGCGGATCAATTCTTGCTCAGACCTTTACCAGAGGACAAGATTTTAGCCCTGTCCAGATTGAAAGCATTTGCAGACGACAATTTCAATGTGGCTGATATGGTTCAGTAGTTTATTGATAGGGGAGGAAACATTTTGGCATGTTCTCCTTTTCTGTCAATGTTTTCTAAAGGCTTCTTTTTAAGGGTTGTCAAAAGTCGTCATTGTGTGGGAAAGGGTTTATCTGATTTATCAGTAATTGATTCTTATCAGTCAACCAGTTTTGCTAATCATTGTATCAAACAAAAATAAAAGTTTTTTTGTTAAAGTCACAATAAAGTCCAAATGTATAAAGGCCTGTTTATAAAATAAAAGTAAATTTCATTTTGACCATGTAAAAATATGGCAGTTATTATAAATGACTAACGATATAATTATAAAGGTGCAATTTGTAAAAGTTTCTGTAAATGGCAGATAAAAGAATTTTGAACCAAATCAGATCTTACCATGGCGCTTTATCTGTTTGTTTAGATCGATGATCACAAGGATGGAATTTTCTCCTTTTCCCACAATGTTTTCTGCCTTTCCGATATCAAATTTTGATTGTCATTGTTGTCTGTAAAGGCAACAGTACTAATGAAAGAAGCTGAAACTGATTTCCAAAGGGCAAAATTGTAGTGTACTCACCTGGTTCAAATTCAAAGCATTTGCAGACAAAAATTTGGTTCAAATGATGATGGTAGAAAACATAGTTGGAAAAGCAGAAAATGCTGTTTACCAGCATTTTCTCCTTTTCCCACTTTGTGTTCAAAAGCCTTCTTTTCCAACACATATACAGTATTATTTTCAGTTTTTGAAAAACACCATACAATCTTTTTCAACAGTGACTCGTTATTACTCAGGATTGTGTGGTAAAGAGTTAACTCATTACCAAACGACAAAATTTTAGACTGATCCAAATTGAAAGCATTTGCAGACAACAAAATAAACGAGACAGAAGATTTTAAATTTCTCTTGAGAAGGGAAGAAAACATTGTGGGAAAAGGAGAAAATGCTGGTTACCAGCATTTTCTCCTTTTCCTACAATGTTTTCAGAAGACCTCTTTCTCAGGGTCGTCAAAAGTCGGGATTGTGTGGTAAAGAGTTAAGGGTCAGTGAATAATCTCCTCCATTTTTTCGTGGTCCTATTGATAACGAGGCGATATGTTATTGAAAAAAAGGAAAATTTCATTAATTCGTATCAATCAATATGCAATATGAATATGTTTAATTCATTGATGAATACGGCACCTTCAGTTTGGTTCCATAAACTGATTAAAGGCTTTACTCTAATCCATGGTGGCGTGGCTTTTATTCCCGGAAACTTTATTAATAACAGAAAAGGACAATGTAGTAGCAAAAAGGACTAAAAGGCTAAGTTGAATTCAGGTAGTGAAGTTTGTTGGATCATATCTTGACTGTCAAGAGACTTTGGCTGAGCCCTAGTAGCTCAGTTGGTTGCAAGCATGACTTGAGAACAGGGGCTCATGGGTTTGAACCCTGGCTCGGCCAATTTCTTTCTGAGGATAGAATGATAGATTCATTTCCTACTGTGTAAATAAATGAATAAGAGACTCAGATTTGATGTTGTGTTACACAAAAAATGTAGACTTGACCATTTACAGATGACAATTTAGAATTGGGTAAAATGATGGGATTTCTTATTGATAGGGTAGAAAACATTGCGGGAAAAGGAGAAAATGCTGGTAACCAGCATTTTCTCCTTTTCCCACAGTGTTTCCAAAATGCTTCTTAGTCCTGGTCATTAAAAATGGGGATTGTGCACTATAGAGTTAAAAGATAAAGGTTTTCCTGGAATTTACAATGTTTATATGATAACTATTACAACTTCAACATTTTGATATAGGACAGCTAAAGAGTTTTGAACAACTGAAGCATCTTTGGTATTTTCTGGTAATTTATTTTTGTTTTATTCTGCATTGAGAGTGGTTTCTATACTACAAAAAAAAATGTTAAAACTAAGAATTGGTGAATATTCTTGATAGATTTTTACAGTTTTTAGCTCACCTGAGCACAACATGCACCCGGTGACCGTCACGCGTCTTGAACAATTCTTTAAACATCAATTCCTCCTAAACTGCTCGGCCAATTTGGACCAAACTTGGCTGGAATATTCCTTGGGAGGTCCTCTGAAAAAGTTGTTCCCAGAATTTGATTCCATAAAGAACTCTAGTTGCCATGCCAACCAAATGGAATTTTCTAGGAAATTCTTTAGAAATCTTTTCCTCTAAAACGGCTGGTCAGATTTCAAAATAATGTCAAACAGATATTCCTATGGTGACCCTATTCAAAAACTGTTTGTAAAATTTTGATTCCTCTCGAAATGTTGCTCTGTTGAACAAGGGGGTACTTGCGCAATACAGAAATGAAGGAATTCTTAAAAAGTTCTTCTCTGAAACCTCTCGTCAGATTTTGAAAAAATTCACAGAGATGTTCCTTTGGTGACCCAATTTAAAAAATTGTTTGTGAAATATTGATCCATCAAGAATTCATGGCTCCTGTGAATTTGGGCTACTTGCAGCATACGGAAATGAAGAAATTCTGAAAAATTCTTCTTCTCTGAAATGGCTAATGTCAGATTTTGAAATGATTTCACAGCAATGCTCCTTGGGTGACCTTTTTCAAAAACTGTTTGTGAAATTTTAATCCATCAGTAAACATGGCTCTGATGAATGGGGCTGCTTGCAGTATATGGCCATGAAGAAATTCTTTAAAATTCTTCTTCTCTGAAACGGTTGATCAGATTTTCAAATAATTTCACAGAAATGTTCCTAAGCTGACCTTGAAAATTGCTCGAGAAATTTTGATCTGTCTAGAAACATGGTTTTGATGGCTGTGGGCTATTTACACTATACAGTCATGAAGAAGTTTTTAAAAATTCTTCTTCGAAATGGCTGATTAGATTTTGAAAAAATTGGCCATGTTCCGCTCAAAAATTCAGGCGAGCGATCCAGGGCCATCTTGGCCCTCTTGTTTGCAACAATCAATTAAATTAATTTGGATTAGAGTGTTAATTGAAAGCAGGAAGAAATTTGTTCTAGCTTAAGTCTTTACCAAACCACAAAATTTGGGACATGTCCAAATTGAAAGCATTTGCAGACGTCAAGTTTTATAGGTGCCAGTCAGATGACAAGAGTACTCCTTGATGCCGGGTGGAAAAGGAGAAAATTCTGGTTACCAGGATTTTCTCCTTTTCAAACAATGTTTTCAAAAGTCTTCCAGCTCACTGTCGTTAAAAGTTGGGATTGTTTGAAAAAAGGTTAACCCTTTGCCACACAATCCCAACTATTAACGTCCCTGAGAAAAAAGACCTTTTGAAGACATTGTAGGAAAAGGAGAAAATGCTGGTAACCAGTATTTACTCCTTTTCCCACAACGTTTTTTACCCTGCTGGAAACAAAAAATTCAATTTTTGAGTTCCATTAATTTTGTCGTCTGCAAATCCTTTCAATTTGGGCAAGTTTAGAATTTTGTTGTTTTGTAAAGAGCTAATATATACCAGAAAAATGAGTCACATAGTTACTATAATTGAAGAAGGAAATGATCTTTGTGGTCCGGTTTTGTGCCTGATTTACTTAATGCATAAAAAAAAAAAATTTAGACTGATGAAAGAATGGGATATGAATTTGATAGGGTGTAAGGTATTTCCAAAAAAAGGACAAAGTGCTGGTAACGAGCATTTTCTCCTTTTCCCTCAATTATTTTTCCAAAAGCTCTTTTCTTCCGAGTGGTAATTTCATGGTACAGTCTGGTAAAGAGTTAACCCATTTTCAATCAATTCCTTGTTTAACTCTTACCCACTTTTAACGACCCTGTAGAATAAGTCTTATAAAAACACTGTGGGAAAGGAGAAAATGCTGGTAACCAGCATTTTCTCCTTTACCCACAATGTTTTTTACCCTTCCCATGTCAAATTTTAATGGTTGATTCACATCTATGTTGTCGTCTGCAAATGCTTTCAAGTTGGACTGGTCCAAAATTTTGTTGTGTGGTAAACGGGTTAAACATCTGAAGGAAGAAGCCCTCTGAAAACATTGTGGGAAAAGGAGACCAGCATTTTCTCCTTTTCCCACAATGTTTTTCACCCTCCTAAAGTCCAGTTTCAAGTTTTAAGTCACATTTATTTTCTTTTCTGCAAATGCCTTAAGTTTGGTTAAGTCTAAAATTTCGTCGTTTGGGAAAGAGTTAAACTTCGTTGGAAAAGGAGAAAATATTATTAACTCTTTACCCCATAAGGCATTTCTATGCGGTATGTCTAATTGACCCTAAATAGCAGCAAGGATGAACCGGTTTCTTATGTGTATATGACACCTTTTGATAGCATAGAAAACATTATTTCAAAAGGTGAAATTGCTCATCATGAGCAATTTCATCTTTTTCTGCAATGTTTTCCAAAGGCTCCTGCAAGCAATACGTAGAAATGAGTATCTATTGAGTAAAGGGTTATTTAGCAGCATTTTCTTTTTCAACAGTTTTTCTTTCATAGACAACTGCCATTATTTGAAACGTCTTTTATTTGTTTTCTACAAATGCTTTGAATTATGACCAGGCTACAATATTGTTGTAAAGTAAAACATTAATTCTTTACCAAACGACAAAATTTTAGACCAGTCCAATTTGAGAGCATTTGCAGACGACAAAATAAAATAGATTCAAGGGAGGAAATTTGTTTTGAGATAAGTAGAAACCATTGTTGGAAAAGAAGAAAATGCAAGCCTCTAGCATTTTCTTTTTTTTCCACAATGTTTCCAAAGGCTTTCTTCTTCTGGGTTTATTAAAAGTCGGGATGTGTGGTAAAGAGTTAGAACAAAGATGAAACATACTATGAAGATTTTTTTTTTTGATACAGTGAAGATGTGCTTTAATGTGCATAATTAGTTGATGACTGTATTAAATAATGACTGTATTAAACCTCTGTTGGAAACCAAGAAAAAGTCAAATACTTTGGTTCATTCTAAGATTCTAAGATTCAATTGTGGAAGATGGATTTGTGGTTTGATTGTGAGAAATATTAGGATCTATAGCAGAAAAATATAATTCTGTCTTACTGTGATATCAAAGTGACAATGTGACATAATTGAAAAAATATAATATTATTTTTTGTTTAAAACTGTGATATGAAAGTAAATATGTAACATATTACAAAAATATAATCATTTTTTTTAAACTGTGATATGAAAATAACTATGTGACCATAATACATTGTGAGGGTGAACATTTGGTGAAGTTATACTGTTGATGTAGTGCTGTATAACAAGGACCAATTATGGGAATCTGCAGTTGTTCTCAGACCGCTTCTACAGAGGAGATACCAGTCAAGGTGAACCTTCTTTTAAATCTATACCAAACGACAGAATTTAAGACTGGTCCAAGCTGAAAGCATTTAGCAGACAACAATATTTAAGTGAGTCAAAAACTAACATTTGTGTTGGGAAAGGAACGAAAAACATTATGGGAAAAGGAGAAAATGATGCTTACCAGCATTTTCTGTTTCTCCCACAATGTTTTCAGTAGCCTTTTTTCTCAGAGTCTTGAAAACCAGGGATTTTTTGGTTAAGAATATGTTAATGGTATTTTCTTCAGGTACAAAATTGAAATTTCTTTTAGTAAACATCATTGGTGATATTTTCATGAGAACCACCATACAGATTCTGTTTTCACATCTGTAACACTTCGTAAAATCATAGACTTGCCCAAATTAAAAACATTTGCAGAAAACAGAGGGAATGTTCCAATCCCAATTCGGTTCAATCAATCAATCAATCAATCAGTCAACCAACCAACCATTGACCAACGAACCAGTTGTAGAAAAGAGTTAAGGTGAGAAAGAAAGGACGCCAATATTATGTTTATATTGACAATTCTGTGTCATCAACACAGATCTGCTATTTGTCCGAGTGTTAAGATATTGGCAGGTACATCTCTAATTAGCAGTTATGTAAAGCTACTGTTCACATTTTGCCACTTTGTTAGCGCGGCCAAGCCAGGAAGCTTTGATGATTTGTTTTCATATAGGGCTTCTAAGATTCAAGGGCAGGACAGTCCAAAAAAATTACAGAACTCTTACTTGTCCTCCAGCATTGTGCACTCGTCCATACAATTACACAATGAAGGATAATCCACTTGCCCTCACCAAATATTTACTAGTAAGGACTAGAGGACGAGTTGATTTTTTTTTGCCATGAAGGGCCACTTGTTTGATTCTCACAAAAGCCTGAATCTCTGGTGATTGATGATAGTCATTGCTACAAGATTCATTCTACACTCATGGCTTAGCAAGGTTTTACCCAATACTGCACAATCCCTAGTGTTAACAAACCTTAGTACAGAAAGCTTTTGAAAACATGGTGGGAAAAGAGGAAAATGCTGGTAAACAGGTTTTTCTCCTTTTCCCACAATGCTATCCATTGCTAAATCTCAAACAGCTCTAAAACTTGTATCTAAATGCTGTATAACTTGTCAATCGGTTTCAGTCTTAAAATGTTTTCGTTTGGTAACAAGTTAACTCTCAACCAAACAAAAGATTTTAGACTAGACTATATTCAAAGCAAATTCTGCAGACAACAAATTGAATCTTGGTAATTTGATGATTACTGACTTTGATATAGTACAAAATATTGTGGGAAAAGGAGAAGATGCTAGTTACCAGCATCTTCTCCTTTTTCCCACAATATTTTCTACCCTTCGCAACACAGATTTCAAATTTTCAGTCACTTTTATTTTGTCATCTGCAAATGCTTTGGTTTTGGACAAACCTAAAATTTTGTCGTTTCATAATGAGTTAAGATGCTGTATATCATTATTACGTGGGTAAGCAACCTGTTGCTTGGAGAGAATGTTGTTCAAAGGCTAAAATTTTGTCGTTTGGGAAAGAGTTAAACTTCATGTTAAAAACAAAATATCGTGAACCCTTTAGCCCATAAGGCATTTCTATGGTATCTCTAATTGACTGTAAATAACAGCAAGGTTGAAGCCATTTCTTATGTGTATATGACACCTTTTGATAGCATAGAAAACATTGTGACAAAAGGTGAAATTGATCGTCACGAGTAAGGAATACTAGGAAAGCTTGGGTAGGTGCACTTGGTGTGGTGCAATAATGTGCTTGAAATATTGTTGAAAACTGCAAACAATGCATCAATAATAGTATGGAGTCCAATTTCAACCTTTAAAGCACCTTTTACAAGGGGGGGGAGGGGCATTCCTTTCAGTTGAATTATCTCCCTTGCCAGATAAAACCGAAGGTAATTAAATAACATAGTAGTCCTTCCTGTGTTTCTTTGTTTTTATCCTTGGTTCCCTTGGGGATGTTGCAATTATTGTAACAATGATTTATGATGTATGTTTAAAGTTCACATGTAATTAAAATCAAATTCTTTTCTTAATCACCAGGAACTCTGTATATATCAATTTGTAAAACAGTCTAACTAGATTTATTGGAAATATTGTCTCGAGTAAAATAGCTATTCAGTGCAAGAAAATCAAGGGTAAAATCCAAGTAATTGAGACTGTCATCAGGACTGATTTTGTACTGGAGAAGAATCAAGGGAAATAACTGATGAAGGGTCCTCAGTGCATTTACCTTTGAAGCAAGGGTAGATCAAAATCAGATTTAACTCTTTACCACACAATTCCAAGTTATAACAAACCCTGAGGAAAAACCTTTTTGAAAACATAGTGGGAAAAGGAGAAAATGCTGGCTAGCAGCATATTCTCTTTTCTAACTATGTTTTCTAACCTAACAAAGACGAATACCATTATTTGAAACACACATGAATTGTTAATAGTTACAAATGCTTTCAAATTGGACAAGTTGTCATTTTTGTCATTGGTAAAGTGTTAACAAGACATGCAGTCTGACACGCAGTTTGGTTGCTCAGTGGTAAGGTTATCTATTTTGTAAGGTGGAAGTTTCGGGTTTGACACCTGGTTGTGGCCAACTTACTTTTGGGCCATTTTTCACATCTCATGTCTAACTATTGTGAGGAAAGCTGTCGGTGACTTAAAGAAGGAAAGTTGTGTTAGTCCTAGTGTGAAAAAGCCAGGAAACACATGGGTGTGTCACTGGCCACCATGATATGACCTATGAGCTGTTTAGATGGCATTAAATCCCAATACAAACCATGCTTTCTGACCGCTGATCTACTGTGTCTGTTTTACTGAATCGATGTAGACAAATGCATAAAATTGTATTATTTTTGTCTTAATTATAAGCTGAAAGTGTCAGTTTAATTCGTTCACCGCTGAGAGTTAATGAATGTTTTGTTGGCATTTTTTAGCTCCACTGACTGAAGGCCAGTGGGCTTATGTCACAACCCAGTGTCTGTCATACATCTGTCCATGCTTGAGTGTGTTAACTTTTATTTCAAACATCTTCTCTGCAACTACCAATCCAAATTTGATGAAACTTCAAAGGTATTATCCTGCCATGTCCTCTTTAGAATTTTTTTTTAAAGAATCTTTTGCTTTCAAAAGAACTGTGGTTGTCGCGACTACATAACTGAAAAAAAGAATAGGATTTTAAAACTCTTCCTCTCTGAAACCTCTCTGAAAGCCCAGGGCTACTGAATTTGGCATGTAGTTTTATCTAATGTATCTTTCAGGATCATGAACACTTCAATATGTGTGGTAAAGGGTTAAGAAGCCAGTGGAGCGATACAGGGCCATCATGGCCCTCTTGTTGAAAAGTTATAGTGAAGTGGGAGACTAATTCCATCATACACTTGCTTGATGTGAGTTCAATCTGGGCAGTGTCTTTGCATAATGGTCTTGATCTATTGTTGCCATAAGTTCTTTTGTAAAAGGCAGATGGCAGAAACAGAATTATCATGTTATGTCTTATGAAGGACACTTCTTAAGTTCGTAGAGTAGGACAGTTTTTTTAAAACCACTTGAAATATCAAAATTTTATTTGTCTAAGACCTTAGAAATATGCCCGGTCTGCCTCCACACACATTTACACGGCTCTACCCATTTCTGGAACGCTGCCCGGTAGTCCTCTTTAGGTATATGTTGCAGACACTGGTAGACCGCACTGCCTATACCACAACGGGATTCAAAACAGAACTACCTTTCAGGACTGGAATTTGAAGGACTGGACCTTTTGAATCAAAGAATATCGCATAACATGCGATTTGATGTTTTGCAACGGCACGCAATGACAGGTCTGTCACCCTCAGATGAAACCCAAACCTTAGTTTTAGCCTTAGAATCGGGTTGAAAATGATATATCCAGGTTTCATCACCTGTAACTATCTCTTCGAAACGACGTGGGTCACATTTATCATATTTTTCTATAACTTATGATGCAAGTCTAACCCGACTTTGTTTCTGCTCATCAGTGAGCAAATGGGGCACCCAGCGGGCGCAGATCTTACGTAGCCCAAGTCGTTCACGTGAGATCTGCAAAACACTTGACGAATGAATGCCACTTAATTCTTCTATATCTTGCACCGTATAACGTGCGTCTTCCTCAATTAAAGTTTTCACAGTAGCAACGTTCTTTTCCATCAAAACGGAAACCGGCCTATCCACCTGAGGGTCATTTTCAATTGACTCCCAACCATCATTAAAACAATGTACCCACTTGCAAACTGTAGCATATTTTAAAGCACCATTCCCATAAACTTTTTGCAAATCAGCATGAATTTCTGTAGGCGGAAACCCGAGCTGTGCTCGAATCTTACAATATACCCTCTGTTCAGAGATTTTTTCCATCCATATTGAACACTATATTTTACTATAGTGTATGAAACCACATGTTGAAAATACCCAGCATAGCGTGCACGTGGACCTCGTGCGCTGCATACCGTGACACCGTTCAAGAGAGGAATGATTATGCAAGTTCTGTGTAAAAAATCGTGCAACTTCATAATCGCATTAAAAAGTTATAGACTTACTCTACGAACTTAAAAAGTGTCCCTCGTACAAGCCAGTCTTGGTGTTGAGCCTTTGTCAAACAGTCCCATGCTTTATGGACCAAGGAAGATGTCTTCTGAAAAAATTGTAGGAAAAGGAGAAAATGCTGGTAACCAGCATTTTCTCCTTTTCCCACAATGTTTTCTTCCTTTTCAAAGACAGTGACATCACTTGAGTCACATTTACCTTGTCACCTGCAAATGCTTTTAGAAAGGAAAAGCTGTATATTTTGATGTATGAAAAAAACTTTTATATATTTTATACCAGCACGTACGTAACAGTTAAAAAGTTTTTTAAGGTCCCTGTGTTTGGGGGAAAAAAAAGTGAACCATATTTTATAAAAATGTTATTTTAATAACAGAACATCAGAAAAAATGAAAAACAGATAAACAGAAAAACGAATAAAAATATGTAAAACGTTATTGTAATATTTGCAGAACAACAGAAAAATGTACATGCATAGCAGAATGACAGAAATATTGAAAAAAAAAAAGGTTATGAAATTGGCAGAACTATAATTATGTAATGTCGATGTCAACCAGAAAATATTCAATAATCACCATTTCCTGGTAATTACTGATGATACGCGGTTGCACAGGTGTCAACAGTGTCAAATGGATAACAGCTTACACGAGGCTATCTTACTGTGTTAGTATCTCATAAAACCTTGTTTATATGATCTGCCTTTTCATATCTGCTGCAACATAATGTTCTAGATCACATAGTGTGAACCATGTTTTAACCCTTTACCACACAATGCTGCCTTTTGACTCTCCTGGAAAAGAAGCCTTTTGAAAGCATTGTGCGAAAAGGAGAAAATGTTAGTAACCAGCAGTTCCAAAACTGAATTTCAATTTTTGAGTAACATTTATTTTGTTGTCTGCAAATGCTTTCAATGTCTACAAGGCTAAAATTTTGTCGTCTGGTAAAGGGTTACCTGGTATTTGCTAGCAGACCTGTTAAGCAGGGGAAACAGAATATGTTCTATCTTGTCTGATTTTTTTGACAGAACAGACCAATGATTGTCCAGTATGCCAGCCCTTTACCTCAGTAGATAGGGAAAAGAATGAAATGCTAGCTTCCAGCATTTTTAACCCATTACCACACAATCCCTACTTTTGACGCCCCTGAGAAAGAAGCCTTTTGAAAACACTGTGGGAAAAGGAGAAAATGCTGGTAACCAGCATTTTCTCCTTTTCCCACAGTGTTTTCTACCCTTCCAAAAACAAATTTCAATTTTTCAGTCACCTTTATTTTGTGGTCTGCAAATCCTTTCAATATGGACCAGTCTAAAATTTTGTCGTGTGGTAAAGAGTTAAATCAAGTGAGACAAAGTACATTGATGACTAGATCTCAGTCTCAAATAAATCTGAAAATGAAAAAAAAAAATCTTTTTTGAATACCTTGAATCTTGATTACAAAATGTCTGACTTGCCCAAATAAGAAGTATTTGCATAAAACAAATTGCCCCAGACAAAGTGATATGCTTTAGAAGTGGAAGAAAATAATGTCAGAAAAAGAGAAAATACTTGTGATATTTTTCCCATGTTTTCACAAGCTGTCTTCAACAGTGTTATTTAAACTTGAAACTGTATGGTAAAGGGCCAAATCTTCAAAGCATATTGCTATTGCAATAGTTAGACTTGGGGCATCCATTTTATTTATTTAATACCCTGAGAGGTCACCTTGATCTGTTATTAATTAGATTGACATTTCAATTGTACTTGTTTATTTTCAGAGTACAGACAATAAAATTACGCTGGGACCAATGAAGATCAATCAGAGATCAATGTCTGTAAGTATATATAGTGACACTATTACAACCATGACGCTTTTACTCTCTATTTGTGTGCCTCGGCCAAATGATCCTAAATAAGGCTGTTGAAAAAAAAAAAACTTTTAAAAACCTTGGGGGAAAAGAAGAAAATCCTCATAACCAGTTAACTCATTACCAAACAACAATATCGAAAGTATTGGTAGACGACAAAATAAAAGTGACTGAAATTTTTAATTTTTTTTTTTTCGAAAGGGTAGAAAACATTGTTGGAAAAGGAGAAAATGCTGGTTACTAGCATTTTCTCCTTTTCCCACATGTTTCTAAAGGCTTCTTTCTCAGGGTCGTCAAAAATAGGGATTGTGTGGTCGGTTAACTATTCTTTTCCATCAATGTATTTGTCCCATTCAAAAACCAGTCCCAACATTTGAGCCATTATGACTTTTTCATCTGGAAAAAGCTTTGAATATGGACACATTTATGGTCCCTTACTCAGTGGTAAACATCAACGTTTTCGTCTGTTCAGCGAATGTCATCTTTGCAAGCCAAGTTACGATCCAGTATGCTACTCAATCCTTGTTTGATTGAGCTTGATTGTGACCCCAATAGGCATTTTCATTGGTTGTAGCTAGCTCTAACTGCATCAAATCAAATTGCTTGTAACATTTCATCTTTGATAAAAATAGAACTGGGTTGCGATAAAAATAGAAGGTAAACATGATTGCCTCAGTGGATGTGTGCAGGATCTGTAATGATTTATTACCAAAGAAAACATAGATGAACTATATTAACACAAGTTTCAATGTGACAAATCAATTATCAGATGTTTTAGGCTATATCCCAGCACCTGACCATGGAATGTCGAAGTATGTTTATGGTTATTGCTTCTTGTTGAGTTGTATTCGTAAGTGATTTGTAAAACAATTTTTCATTGACTGTAAGAAATATGATGTAAAGGGAGATAATAAGGAGCATCCAATAGGGGGCTTGTCGTGGGAATCTTGAAATCGGGCTCGATCTGGCAAGGTAAGATCCTTGTAGTGAACGTAACTTTGGCTCACGAAGATGAGCGAATGTTGGCAGCTTCCATCTTTTAATATGAGAATAAAGGGCCTTAGACTGACTTACTCATTGGTAGATATGCAACATAGATGTTTTCCTAAAAACTATTTGGCCAGTCTCGACAGTTTCTGTCTTTTTAACTCACCTGAGCACAACATGCTAAAGAGGAGCTCTTATGATCACTCTGTGTCCTTCGTGTATTGTCCATCTTGAGGCATCAGCAATTCTTTAAACATCTTCTCCTCCTAAACCACTTTGCCAAATGGACAAAACTTAGCTGGAATCTTCCTTAGGACATCTTCTGTAAACATTGCTCACAGAATTTGACTGCCATCAAAACCTTGTTGCCATGGCAACCAAATGGAATTTTCTAAAAAGCAGTGTCCCTTCCCTACCATGGCCATGTGTTTTAATAGATGAAATATTTGTGAACAAATTTTGAAAAGGGTTACCAAAGGAATATTTCTGTGAAATAATTTCAAAATCTGACCAGCGGTTTCAGAGGAGAAGATTTTTAAAGAATTTCTCCTTTTTCCCCCACAATGTTTTCTAAACAAATTTCAATTGTTGAGTTACCTTTTTGTCGCCTGCAAGTGCTTTCAGTTTGGACCAGTTTAAAATTTTTAAAATAAAAGAGTAAACTCATTACCACACAATCCCTACTTTTGACTCCCCTGAGAAAGAAGCCTTTTTCCCACAGTGTTTTCTACCCTCCACAAAACTAATTTCAAATGTTCAGTCACTTTCATGTTGTTGTCTGTTAATGCTTTCAATTTGGACCAGCTTACAATATTGTCGTTTGGTAATGAGTTAATGCATCTACAAAAAGTATCAACCTATCATGCTTTGCTGTGCAGGCGGCTCAGGCTGACTGGGTTGAATTTTTGCAGTTGTTAACCTTTTACCCCACGGCATAATTTTAGACCTATCCAAATCGAAAGCATTTACAGACAATAATTTTGTAGTGGCTCAAATGATGCAATTTGTCTTTAGTAGGGTGGAAAACTTTGTAGGAAAAGGAGAAAATGCTGGTTACCAGCATTTTCTCCTTTTCCCAAAAGGTTTTCAAAAGGTCCTTAAAAGTAGACAATGTGTGGTAAAAGGTTAAATTTTCTGCATGCCAAGTGACCATACTACTCATGATTCAGTCATCTATTAGACATAAAGGATTTTATGGGGCCATGGTTATGTGATGACCTGCGTTGTATAGCATATTGCATCAAGGAGATGCATTAAACCTTTACCCCATCAGGCATTTCTATGGTATCTCTAATTGACTTCAAATAACAGCAAGGATGAAGCCGTTTCTTATGTGTATATGACACCTTTTGATAGTGTAGAAAACATTGTAGCAAAAGGCGAAATTGCTCGTGACGAGCAATTTCACCTTTTGCCACAATGTTTTCCAAAGACTCCTACAAACAATGTGTAGAAATGAGTATCTATGGAGTAAAGTGTTAACTCATTACCACACTATCCCGACTTTTAATGACCCTGACATTGTGGGAAAAGGAGAAAATTCTGGTAACCAGCATTTTCTCCTTTTTCCACAATGTTTTCTACCCTTTCCAAATCATATTTTAATATGTAATAAACATTTTATTTGTTGTCTGCAAATGCTTTCAATTTGGACTAGTCCAAAATTTTGTTGTTTGGCAAAGAGTTAAGTCATTACTAAACAACATAATTTTAGGTTTGTCCAGGTGGAAAGCATTTGCAGACGACAAAATAGAACTGGAAATTTGAAACATGTTTTGCGAAGGATAGAATTTAACATTGTGGTGTGGGAAAAGGAGAAAATACTGGTTTACAGCATTTTCTCCTTTTCCCACAATGTTTTCTAAATTTAGGCTTCTCTCTCAGGGTCGTCAAAAGTAGGGATTGTGTGGTAATGTGTTAAACAGAGAACAGTGCATGGGAATAGCCTTCAAATTATGCAAATGGCAGTATTCTAGTTCCTAGTTTGCAAGTACTCGGCTGTAACCATGATGTTATACTGTGGAGGCAATTCTTTTTAGCTCACCTGAGCACGAAGTGCTGATGGTGAGCTTTTGTGATCGTCCAATGTCCGTCGTCCGATGTGCGACATGCGTCGTCTGTTGTCCACAATTTCTTTAAACACATCTTCTCCTCCTGAACAATAGGGCCATGAATCTTGATGAAACTTGGCAGGGATGTTCCTTGGGTGAAGCTCTACCAAAGGTGTTCAAGAGATTGAATTCCAGGTATAACTCTGGTTGCCATGGCAACCAAAAGAAAAAAAAATAGCAAAATCTTTGAAAATCTTCTTCTCTGAAACTAGAAGGCGTAGAGCTTTGATATTTGGTATGTAGCATCTCCTAGTTGACCTCTACCAAAATTGTTCATATGATGCCCTTTGGGTCAAAACTAGCCCCACCCAGGAGGTCACAAGTTTGAAACATAGGAACGAAGAAGGAAGACTTTAAAAATCTTCTCTGAAAGTAGAAGGTGCAGAGCTCTGATATTTGGTATGTAGCATCTCCTAGTGGACCTCTACCAAGATTGTTCATATGATGCCCCTTGGGGTCACAAGTTTGAAACATAGGAACAAAGAAGGAAAACTTTAAAAAAAAATCTTATTCTCTGAAAGTAGAAGGTGCAGAGCTCTGATATTTGGTATGTAGCATCTCCTAGTGGACCTCTACCAAGATTGTTCATATGATGCCCCTTTGGGTCACAAGTTTGAAACATAGGAACAAAGAAGGAAAACTTAAAAAAAAATCTTCTTCTCTGAAAGTAGAAGGTGCAGAGGTCTGATATTTGGTATGTAGCATCTAGTGGACCTCTACCAAGATTGTTCATATGATGCCCCCGGGGTCAAAACTAGCCCCCGCCCAGGGGGTCACAAGTTTGAAACAAAGGAACAAAGAAGGAAAACTGTAAAAATCTTCTCTGAAACTAGAAATTGCAGTGCTTTGATATTTGGTATGTAGCATCTCCTAGTGGACCTCTACCAAGTTTGTTCATATGATGCCCCTGGGGTCAAAACTGGCCACACCCCTGGAGTCACAAGTTTTAAACATAGGAACAAAGAAGGAAAACTTTAAAAATTTTCTTCTCTGAAACTAGAAGGTGCAGACCTTTGATATTTGGTATGTAGCATCTCCTAGTGGACCTCTACCAAGATTGTTCATATGATGCCCCTGGGGTTAAAACTGGCCCCTCCCCGGGGGTCACAAGTTTGAAACATAGGAACAAGGAAGGAAATCAGAATTATTTGGCCTTTGATATTTGGTTTTTATCTTCATTGTAGACCTTTACTGCTTAGTACTCAGGTGAGCGATAAATAAGTAAATACTTTGCAAAGGATTGTCAACTGATAAAAAGTTTATGATATTCCTTGCATTCTAAAAGAAAAATTGTAACTTGGCCAAACGATCCCAAAAAGTAAAATTTTGGGCTTGTCCAATTCGGAAGCTCATGAAGACGCAAAATTAAATGTGACTCATATGATGGAACTTATCGTTCAGAGAGTGCAAAACCTTGTGGGAAAAGGAGAAAATGGTGGTTATACCAGCATCTTTTTCTATTCTCACAGTGTTTTCAAGAGTATTCAACCTCAGCATTGTTTAACCCTCTACCACACAATGACAACTTTTGAGGACCCTGAGGAAGAGGCCTTTTGAAAACAATGTAACCAGCATTTTCTCCTTTTCCCACAATGTTTTCTACCCTATCAAATCAAAATTGCGCCATTTGAGCCATATTGAAAATGTCATCTGCAAATGCTTTCAATTTGGATAGGTCTAAAATTTTGCTGTGTGGTAAAGGGTTAAACTTTCAAGTTTGTTACAGAAAGAGTGAAAAAATGACTGTCTTCTTTACAGTTTCAGTCATTTTAGAACCCCACTTTTGGCAAAGCTAAAAAAATTCTTGGATACTTTTGGGCTTGTAAGAGATGCCTATTTCTCTCTTTTTTTTTTCTCAGATCTTACTTGTTTTTGGAAAAGATGACTATCAAAGTGACGCATTCTGGACTGCGGCAGATAGGGCAGGCTACAAGTGTAATTTATCGAGAACTGCTGAAAGCGCTATAGACTGTTTCCAGTCCAAGTACCACGATGTAGTGATAATTGATCATAGGAATAACAAATTGTTCGATGCCGAAGCTCTTTGCAGGTAAGTTCTTTAGATGGAAGACATCAATATGAGATCTGGCATGACTTGGTGTTTGAGATAAAATTTTATTAAACGAGTCCACAAAAAAATGTTCAGGCTATAAAGGGAGCTCTTGGCAAGCTTAACAACATTTTTTGTGAATGAGTTAAATAAAATTTTAACTCAAAAGCCTACAAGTTTCAGATTCTTTTGATCACCTTCTGTATGTTAAGAATGATTGTGTACGAGGTATTAAAATTTAGGCCTACATATACATGTGTATTGAAATTTACATGAACAAGGGTAACAACCTACGTCACAGGAAGTGATATCGGACCTGGGCATTTTCATAACTTATGTCCGCCATATTGAAAAGTAAGTATGATATGAAGATAGAATGAGGCTAGCTTGGGTGGATACAAATGGACTACAAAGACTATCATGTATTTAACAAAGACATTAGATGAATAGATTTAATATTTTGATGTTTTAGACAAGAAGTAGATGTCTATATGCACAAACACTTTGACCAAATATCAAAAAGTGATTGGGTTTTAATAGTTGGTCGAAGTCTATTCCATTATTATAAGTAGTTAACAAAATTTTTAAGCTTTGAAAAAAAAACAAAGTCCCTAGGCATTGTACACTTTGGAGGTCTAAAGACTTTTTCAGATCATTTAAAGGAATGGTTACAAAAAAACCAGTCTTACCAAACACGCACATTGACTTTAAAACAAGGGTCCGATTAAAATACCTGTGACGTACGTTGTGAGGGGTGATAAAGCCTGTTTGTTTCTTTGAATGGTGTGTACAATGCAGAGAAAACATAATTTCAAAGAAACTTGCATTTGACAGTTTTTTTTTCACATCTATAGAAACATAAGTTGGCACCTTTGTCTTGAACATCAGTTTTGACTGTTAATTTCACACACAAATTGTAGCTGCAATGTAAAACTGGAGCAGATAATTACAGTCTGTTCACTAAACCCTTTACCAAACAATCCCTGGTGTTAATAACCCTGAAGATGGAGCCTTTTGAAAACCTTGAGGAAAACGGAGAAAATGCTGGTCTACCCATCCCAAATCACATTTCGATTTTCGATTTACGTTTACTTTTTTCATCTGCAAATGCTTTGAATTTGGACTAGTACAAAATTTTGTCGTTTGGTAAAAGGTTAATATGGCAATATTTTCTTAAAGTACACATATGGAAGTAAAGTACACATAATTATGTAAGTTAAGAAAATTTCTTAACTCTTTACCACACGACAAAATTTTAGACTGGTTCAAATTCAAAGCATTTGCAGACGACAAAATAAAGGTGATTGAAAAATTGAAATTTGTTCTGGGAAGGGTAGAAAACACTGTGGGAAAAGGAGAAAATGCTGGTTACCAGCATTTTCTCCTTTTCCTACAGTGTTTTCAAAAGGCTTATTTCTCAGGTGCGTCAAAAGTAGGGATTGTGTGGTAATGGATTAAAGGCTGTCTTACATTGAAGACAGGGTAAATTATGTGATAGAGATATAGCAGAGGAACATGGTGGGTACAAGTTGCTGGACTAAATGAATTTGTATGGATACCCATTACCAAACGACAAAATTTTTGTATGTCAAAATTGAAAGGAATTGCAGACGACAAAATAAAAGGGACTGAAAATTTGAAATTTGTTTTGTGAAGGGCAGAAAACATTGTGGGAAAATGCTGGTTACCAGCATGTTCTCCTTTTCCCACAATGTTTTCTGAAGGCTTCTTTCTCAGGAGCATCAAAAGTAGGGATTGTGTGGTAATGGGTTAAATCCACCCAAGTTTGCTTCTTGTATAATACATGTTTTAACACATTACCACGTAATATACCTACTTTTGACGACCCTAAGAAAGAAGCCTTTTGAAAACATTGTGGGAAAAGGAGAAAATGCTGGTAACCAGCATTTTCTCCTTTTCCCACAATGTTTTCTATCCTTCGCTAAACAAATTTCAAATTTTCAGTCACTTTATCTCGTCATCTGCAAATGCTTTCCATTTGGACAAACCTAAATTTTGTTGTTTGGTAATGGGTTAAAAAAGGACTACTAGGTGTAGAGATATATAGGATCTGGCTTTTGAGATAAAATCTTATTAAACGAGTCTAGGGAAAATGTTATTAAGCAAGCCTTTGGCAAGCTTAATAACAATTTTCCTTGACGAGTTCAATAAAATTTCATCTTAAATGCCACCAAATGTCAGATTCTTTTTATCACATAACGATATTTCGCAGATGATAGCTCAGAAGATGCAAAAACATCTATAGTTGCACCCGCAGTTATATCCGTAAATCCCATTCACTTCTATGAAAGACATTCAAAATGATGTCAAAAATGATGTCGTACAAGAACCAGGGTTTTCCATGACGCACAAATCCTGCGTCATTGACGCAATTTTAATTCAAATGACCCCTAAAATAAATGACAGTGCGTCATTGGTGACGCAACTTTCCAAAATCTAAATAATGTACGAAGTTGAATGAAGGGTCATAATTCCAGGTCTGTTCTTGCTTCAATGTCAGACGAACACCATTCTTTTTTTAATTACAGGGTTTATTTTAGATAAAAGTGGTTTTCCAGTAATTTATTTATAGAATAAGACTAGTTAACGCATTATTGCCGAAATGTATATTGGACACGTGTCGTTAATATGGGCCCAGTCAAAGTCGTGGTTGGGTTCTCTGTATTTCATAGCATATTTTACACGACTTCCGGTATATAAAAGTACACATTACCGGTCTGTGCTGTTAACGGAAAAATAATTTCATGACAAAGAAAACCGTAGCATTCTTCTATCGTCTGCTTCCTACAACTGCCGATCAAGCCTCGTCAAGCAGCGATTCATACGAAAGTGTTTTATCTGTCAAAAAGCGACATCGGCCTTTCCGTCAGAAATGATTGACCGACTTTTCATTCTTGGAAGTTGGCGTTTAAAAGGTAAAATGCATTATAAATCGTGTTTGAAGTTGATGACGAGGAAATCCATATTTTTGACCCCCAAAATTAATGAAATGACCCGCAACTAATGAGGAAGGGGGTCACAATGACCCCCAATTTTCAAAGCCGAGGGAAAACCCTGAAGAACGATATCAAATGTGCATAAGATAAGAAAATTCGAAATGGGTATATTACACTGAAAACTAGGGAGGTTATGTGATAAAAAGAATACATGCTTGAAAAATATATATTTTTTTTTAAATTCTTCTTTTTCCCACAATGTTGTTCAAAGCTGTGTAAGGAAGGGGCAGAAAGAGTCATATTTGTTCACTAATGGGTTCAGCTGTGTTATACGGATCCATTTTTATGGCTGAAAATGCCCATTTTCATTTATTTGCCTCTCGAAGAGTTATATTCATAAAAAAAAGATAAATTCTGTCACTCATTATCAAGCCCTCAAAATTCTCGGCACCCACAATCCAATAATCCTTGTCAGTTGATTTTCCAGAATGTATGATATTTGACGAATAGGCTCTTTAGTCACGGCTCTAATTTAGAGATGTCAGTCTATTCAATTCAATATCAATGGTGACCAGGACTGCAATATTTCCTGTTGCTATGGCAATAAGTTTTTCTGCGATAATGCTGGCTTTAAGGGAAGGGGGGGGGATTATTGGATGTCTGAGAATAAGCTACTGGTAGTTCTAGATAGAAATACGGTCTGTTGATATGAAACTCCGGAAGAAATTACGTCTTGTCAGATTTTCTTTCTTGTTTTTATTTACTTAGTTAAGCCTAATTTTTTTTCTCTTGGACAATTTTTTCCCTTTGGGTGCAGGATATGTCAGATATTTTCATCCTAGGAATATGAACCAAATAACTGTTAATTAATTTAAACCCTTTTCCACACAATGACAACTTTTAATGCCCCTGTAAGAGAAAGCCTTTGAATACATTGTTAGAAAAGGAGAAAATGCTGGTTACCAGCATTTTCTCCTTTTCTTTGAATATTTCTTACCCTAACAAAGAAAAATTATTTGATATTAGCCACATTGAAACATATCTGCAAAATTAATGCTATCAATTTGGAGTGGCCTAAAATTTCATTGTGTGGTAAAGGGTTACTATCTGAATTTGTCTGCAGTGTTTTACCCTTCACCACACAATGCTGAGGAGAAAGCAAATTGAAAATATTGCGGGAAAAGGAGAAAATGCTGGTAACAATGTTTACTACCTTATCAAAGATAATTATTCCACCATTTGAACCAGATTGAAACACTCCTCTGCAAATACTTTCAATTTGCAGAAGTATGAATTTTCCCCATGTGAAAAAGAGTTAAGCAAAGCAGCCAGTGTAGGTCAAAGATCAGGCCACACATTTTGTGCAGCCTAATGTTGATCAGCAGTGGCAGCAAAGGAAATTTTAGTTGTGAAAGCCTTTGAAGAATTAACATTCCTCACCCTCTAGCACTCCTCACCTTATTATTCAAAGTTTCAGTGAAAAATTTTGATAAACATCATAGAAAAAAGAGAAAATGCTGGTAACTGCCATTTTTGTCCTTTTCCCAGAATATTTTTTTTTCTTCCAAAAATTGTCCCATTATTATCTCCCACCAAGGATGAATGGATATTACTGATATATCTTTGTTGTCTGCTTGTTCCTCTATTTGTCTGTCTGTACAGATATCGCATAAAAAACCCCTTGATGAGAAGTGATGTTTTCCATTATGATAGTCTGCTGATGTATTGCCTATGCTCTTTGATTTGACTCCCTGGAAAAAGGGGGCTTCATGAATATTTTCATTGTGGATCGATATCTCTGTAACCATTTTTGCAGAATTTGGTAAAACTATATCATAAGCCTCAGACAATCATTATCTGATTTTATTAACCCTTTACCCCATAAGGCATTTCTATGATCTCTCTAATTGACCCAAAATAACAGCAAGGATGAAGCTGTTTCTTATGTGTATATGACACCTTTTGATAGCATAGAAAGCATTGTGACAAAAGGTGAAATTGCTCGCCACGAGCAATTTCACCTTTTGCCACAATGTTTTCCAAAGGCTCCTACAAGCAATGCATAGAAATGAGTATCTATGGAGTAAAGGGTTAAATGAAATGCCATTGCATTGAAAAAAAGGGGGCTTAACTCATTACCAAACAACAAAATTTTAGGCTTGTCCAAATCGAAAGCATTTGCAGACGACAAAATAAAAGTGACAGAAAATTTGAAATTTGTTTTGTGAAGGGTAGAAAACATTGTGGGAAAAGGAGAAAATGCTGGTCATCGGCATTTTCTCCTTTTCCCACAATTTTTTCTAAAGGTTTCTTTCTCAGGGGCGTCAAAAGTAGGGATTGTGTGGTAATGGCTTAAAGTATAATGTCAAGGGAAAGAGAGAGTCATACATGAAAAAAATTGAAAATATCCTATGGAACCACTGTGTAGGTGTCTCCATGAAAGTCTACTTAAAAGTTTTTCCTTACCATTAAGTCAACCTATTTTTCCTAAATGAATAGAAAATATTATCACTATATTGCCAAAAGCTGTTATAAAACAATATCTCATGTATCAAAGTAAACTACTTGTTGCCTTTTGATAACTGCTACCATTACAATATGATAAAACTAACAAAGGCAATACAAAACAACCCGTTTTCATGGTCCATTATAAACAAAGCTTTTAGCTCTGTACCAAGTGAAATAAATTTTAAACTAGTCCAAATTGGAAGCATTTTCAGACCACAATGTCAGTGTAGCTTAAATGGTACAATTTTTCCATAATAAGGGTGGAAAACATTGTGGGGGGGGGGGGGAAAGGAGAAAATACTGGTTACCAGCTTTTCCCCCATTTCCCACAATGCTTTCAATAGGCTTCCTGCCCAGGGTGGTTTAAAGACAGCATTGTGTCCATGTAAAGGCTTAAACATTATAGGAAAAGGAAAAAATGCAAAATCAGTATTATCCTCTTTTTCCCACAATACTTCCTAATCCTTCAAAGATAATTTCATCATTCGAATCATATCTGGTTTGTTGTCTGTAAATCATGTGAACAGAGACAAATCTACTATTTTGTTTCCTGGGAAAGAGGTAACGTTTACGTGTTATGTTGCCCGACAAATCTTCCTAGTTGCAAATTCCTTTCATCTAGCGAGCTTAAACGGAATGCGAATTGGAAAAGGGTCTAGAATTGCATCGAATGAAATCAGATATTGACATTTACTTGCGGCTTTCCTCCCACACAATTCCCTGGCATCCATCAATTAGATTTAGGTTCGCAGGGAGAGAAAGAGAAGCAGTGTTGAGAACTAATTGTATTCATTCTTTCATGTATACACTGTTTGGAAAGAAAACTAAATCCGTACCATTAAGTCTTTCAGACCCTAATACATGTATATAATTTCAACCTCGTTCGATGACTGAAAATACAATCCAGTGAAGTTCTGAATTTGATCCGTTCTCTCTAACACACTATCTCGACTTTTAACAACCCTGAGAAAGAAAGCCTTTGAAAACATTGTAGGAAAAGGAGAAAATGCTGGTAACCAGCATTTTCTCCTTTTCCCACAATATTTTCTACCTTTTCCAAATCATATTTCAATGCACATTTATTTTGTTGTCAGCAAAATGCTTTCAGTATGGACTAGTCCAAAATTTTGTCATTTGGTAAAGAATTAAAGACTGAACTCAACCAACTGATGATAAAGATCAAAGATCGGACTGCATCTTGATCACTGCTGTTGACATGAGACCTTCTGTTTGTCAGAGTATGGCCCTGAGTGAGTAAAATGCTCGAGCATTATTAGAGCGGAGAATGCACTGGGTGAAACTGGGTTGTTAACCCTTTGCCACACAATGCCGATTTTTGACGATCCTTGAAAAGAAGCCTTTAGATAACATTCAGGGAACAGAAGAAAATGCTGGTAACTAGCATTTTCTTCTTTTCCCACAATGTTTTTTATTCTATCAAAGAAGAATTAAACCATCTGAGCCACACTGAAATTGTCGTATGCAAATGCTTTCAAATTGGACAGGACTGAAATTTTGTCGTCTGGTAAAGGGTTAAATTCGTTTTTGAACCATGCTCCGTGAACAGGTGGTTCATGTATAATCTTTTACCAAACAAGAAAATTTTAGCCATGTCCAAATTTAGAGAGATTGCAGAGGACAATTTCATTCTTGCTCAAATGGTGCAATTTTTGATTCCACTAGCACAAGGCCAGCTGACTGATGTCATGGCCCGGTGTCGGTCATGCATGGGGTAGTCTGTCTGTGGGCCTATGCATGCGTCGGTCTGTCATTCCGTCTGGGGGTTATATAACGTTTATTTCAGAAAATTCTTCTTCTGGGAGACTGCCAAACAAATGTCAATGAACTTTCTCTTTAGAATTTTTTGAAATAATTTGATTCCTTCTAAAACAGTGGTTGCCATAGCAACAAAACTGAAAAAGTTGAAAAATCTTTGAAAGTCTCCTTGTCTGAAACCATAAGGCCTTTGGCTACCAAAGTTGGCATGTTGCTAAATCTAGAAGACCTCTACCAAGTTTCTTCAATTTTTAGCCCTAGGGGTAAATTTGGCCCCCACCCTGCGGTCAAAAGTCTGATATCGGTTTGTATTAGGAAAACTTTGAAAATGTTCTCATGCCTAGCCATGAGACATAGGCCTACCAAATTTGGCATGTAGCTTTATCTAGACTGCCCCCCTCCCCTGTATTTACCAAGGGTGCCCAAATTATGGCCCAGGGGTCAAATTGGCTTTTAATATGGATGCAAACAGTGACTCTTGTCTATTTTTGTGAGACCTTTTCCACCATTGTTTGCATTCAAAGGCAAATCACTTCATTTAACTCTTTACCAAATGACAAAATTTTAGACCTGTCCAAATTCAAAGCATCTTCAGAGGACATTTTCAATACAGCTCAAATGATGGACTTTGTCAAAGATAGGATAGAAAACATTGTTGGAAAAGGAGGAAATGCTGGTTACCAGCATTTTCTCCTCTTCCCACAATGTTTTCAGAAGAGCTTTCCCTCGGGCTCATTAAAAGTCGGGATTGTGTTGTAAAGAGTTAAGCTTCATTTAATTTTCTGAACTCTTTACCAAGTGACAAATTTAAGTCTAGTCCAATTGGAAAGCATTAATTTTGCAGACGACAAAATAGAGATGACTCGAATTCTGAAATTTGTTGTGAAAATTGTTTTTAGAGGGGTAGAAAACAATGTTGGAAAATGAAAAAATGCTGGTTACCCTCATCAGTAAATGCTTCCACCAGCCCTAGCTGACTCATGACCTGGTGGATATGAGTTTGATACCTGGTGGAGGCAAACTTTCCTTGCTGATGAATTCTCTGATGCATGTGAGAAAAGTAGTCTGTTGGCTTGGGAAGAAAGTGTGTTATTGCTGGTGTGAGAAAGCCAGTAAATATATGCACAGGTGCACTGACCGCTGTGATATGACAGAAGCTAATAAAAGGGCCTTAAACTCTTTACCAAAGGACACAATTTAAGTCTGGTCCAAATTAAAAGCATTTGCAGACGATAAAGTAAACCCGACGGGTTTACATTGAAATTTGTTTTTATTGAAGAGTAGAAAATATAGTGGGAAAAGGAAAAATGCTGGTTACCAGCATTTTCTCCTTTTCCCACAATGTTTTCAAATGGCTTCTTCCCCAGGATTGTTGAAACCAGGGAATGTTTGGTAAACATTTTAGGTAAATGACTCAAAATTTTGACGAATCTATATTTTGTCATCTTGCAAAAAAAACTAATTTAATTGGAAAGAAATATGAAACTATTTCTCTCTCATGGTTGATTACACTTGACTCTTTTCCACACAATCCCGACTTTTAATGACCTTAAGGAAGGATGCTTTTGAAAACATTGTGGGAAAAGGAGAAAATGCTGGAGCATTTTCTCCTTTTCCACAATTTTTTCTATCCTTCATAAAAGAAATTTCAATACAAACATTTTAGGTAAATACTTCCAATTTTGATGAATCTATATTTTGTCATCTTGCAAAAAAAGACATGATTAAAAAATAATAAACTCAGAAAAAAATATGGATTTATTTCTCTGACATAGTTAAATACAATTAACTCTTTACAAGACCCTCAGAGAAAGAAGCCGTCTAAAACCGTTGTGTTAAAAAGAAAAAATGCTTATACCCAGCATTTTTCCATTTCCTGCAATGTTTTCTGCCATATCAAATAAAAATGGCGTCATTTGAGCCAATTTGAATTTTTCGTCTGCAAATGCTTTCAATTTGGACAAGTCTAAATTAATGCTTGGTAAAGAGTTAAAAAAAAAGGTTTTCTCTCTCTTAGTTGATTACACTTAAAAAAAAACACTATTCCTCTAACATAGTTGATTACTGCAGGAAAAAAAAAACTATTTCTATTACATTATTCATACCTAAATTATTGGAAACAAAATGCTGATGAATGCGATGAGATTTCATCGATTTGATAGCATGCAACCTGCTCATGCATTTCAATGCATTCTGATGTAACCCTTAACCCTTTACTAAATAATCCCTTTTTTATATGACACTGAGATTCAAGCCTTTAAAAACATTGTGGAAAAAGGAGAAAATTCTGGTTTTCAGCATTTTCTCCTTTTCCCCAATGTTTTCTACTCTTGTAAAGTCAAGTTTCAATTTTTGAGTGAGATTTATTTTCTCATCTGCGAATACTTTCAATGTGGAAAGAATTAACTCTTTACCAAATGACAAAATTTTAGACTGGTCCAAATTTGAATTATTTACAGATGACAAAATAAAATTTTTAATGTGATTAAAGAATCGAAATTTGTTTTAGGAAGGGAAGAAAACATTGTGGGAAAAGGAGAAAGTGCTGGTTACCAGCATTTTCTCCTTTTCCAATAATGTTTTCAAAAGGCTTCTTTCGCAGTGGTGTTTAAAGTCAGGATTGTGTGGTAAAGGATTAATCCTGTATACCCTTAACTCTTTACCAAGCATGACCTTGACAGAGATGGCTTTTGTAAACATTGTGGGAAAAGGAGCAGTCTTTCCTATTCCAACAATGACTACTGCTATTTCAGAGGCATAATTATTTCATCACATGAGCTATGTTTATTTTGTCATCTTCAAACGATTTCAGCCAAACCCTGGTAGTTCAGGACTGTTAGTTAGCACGCAGGACTTGAGAAAATGGGTCGCAAGTTTGGATCCCCGGCTCGGCCAATATTTTCCCGAGGATTGGTGATAGTCATTGTGACAGGATTTATTCCCCTCTCTGCTAATCATTGCTTCGACAATGGTTATGTGAGAAAGCAGCCAGTGGCTTAGAAAGAAAATTGTGCAGAGACTGTAAAAGAGATCGTAGGAAAGCATGGATAAGTGTACTGGGAGCCGGGATATAACTGAAATAATGTTGAAATCGCTTTAAACACCATAGAGTCAATCAATCAAATCAAATCAATTGAGCAATCAAAAGCTTTCAGTCTAATATTTTGTCATCTGGTAAAATCCACATAAACCCTTTTTCAGAGCTCCAGATAAGTGATTTTGATTTCATAATTGAAAAATATGGAATAGTCTCAACTGAACCCTTTTTTATGGGCACTCATTGAGAAGATTTTAATGGGCACCCATAACATAGGGTTTGGAAGAGAAATAATGTATTTAAAATGCCATCGCTCCCTCTTATCTGGGGTTCTGACTTTTTACCACATATTCCCGAGGTCTTAAAATGACCCTGATACAGAGTCCCTTGAAAATATTGTAGGAAAAGGAGAAAAGGCTGGTAACCAGCATTTTCTCCTCTTTCCACTCTGTTTTCTAGTATAGTTTAGTTTAAACATATTTATTTTACATCAATTGAGAAAAAAGTTCTTGCAACTTATAGTAATCTCTCTCGATTCTGCTTCCTGGGAACTACACCAGTACTCGCACCGAATGTGTGGACCAGTGAAAAATCCCCAAGTTGACACCCACTCCCGGATATCGAAGTCATGACCTTTAGGTCATGAGGCCGACGCTGTACCTCGCCACCATGGAAACCTGATTTTGTTTTCTACCCTATATACATCTGGGAATCACCTTTTAAGCTACTTTTAACTCTGTACCAAACACAAAAATTTTAGACCTCTTCCAAATTGGAAGAATTTGCTGACAACAAAATAACTCTAAAGTGTGAATTCAGAGTTAACATTTGTTTTGGGAAGGGTAGAAAACATAGTGGGAAAAAGAGAAAATGTTGGTGTACCAGGAAACAATAGTTGTTGCATCATCATAGCCAAATTGACTTTATCATTCTAATCATTGTTGATCTATCTCTATGACATGCTGATGGAAAATAAGCCCAACGAAATTACAAGTTTAGAAGTTTAGAAGACCCCAAATATTGTAACTGCATGTAATTGCTGGCTTTTAGTAATAATTTTCATTGATGCAGACAGTATAGGTCAAAGATCAGACTGCACAAAATGTGCAGTCTGATCTTGATCTACATTGGCTGTTAAAGCAACTACATGTACGTAGTGTTGTGAAAGGTCCTATATTAACCCATTACCACACGAGAAAATTTTAGGCTGGTTCAAATTGAAAGCACTTGCAGACGACAAAATAAAGGTGGCTAAAAAATAGAAATTTGTTTTAGGAAGGATAGAAAACACTGTGGGAAAAGGAGAAAATGCTGGTTACCAGCATTTTCTCCTTTTCCCATAGTGTTTTCAAAAGGCATCTTTCTCAGGGGCGTCAAAAGTAGGGATTGTGTGGTAATGGGTTAAGGATATACTACAAACATGGGCTTATTGTTTACTTTCAAAAGGGAAACCAGTGCTAGAAAGATGGGTAACCATCAAAGTATATTGAATCAGTTATGTCCCCTTTTCAACTAAGAATTTTGACTGGAAAAGCAAGGCCGCTAATAAGCATACACTCTTTCATGTAATGCTTTTGTTTCTTCAAAGATGTGGTAATCTTTTACAGTATAGTTGAGTGTGCTGGCATTTGACCTCTTGTTTTGTTACTGATAACAAATGAATGAATAGAAACTTGTAATTGGTTAAAAAATATAGACATGTTTACTTTAACCCTTTCCCAAACAATGCGTGGTTTTTACGACCCTGAGATGGAATCCTTTTGAAAACATTGTGGGAAAAGAAGAAAATGCTAGTAACCAGCATTTTCTCCATTTCCCACAATGTTTTTTATCCTACTAAATATAAATTTCAGTTTTTGAGTTATGTTTATTTTGTCATGTGCAAGTGGTTTCAGTTTGGACCAGTTTAAAATTTTGTTGTTTGGTAAAGAGTTAAGGGCCCCTGCTTGCCTGTTTGCTGGCAAATTTAGGCAATCTTTTTCCTAAAGATGTTTCTTCTTATTTCTGTTTTTCTGTTGCTTTTCAGGTCAATACGAGCCACAAAAGCCAGTGAACATACTGTGATTGTTGCTGTTACCAAAAAACAGTGAGTAGGTTTTCTGAATAGAAGGAAAGTCAACCACTTGTCTTTACCACACAATGACGACTTTTAATGCCCCTGAGGAAGAAGCCTTTTGAAAACATTGAGCGAAAAGAAGAAAATGCTGGTAACCAGCATTTTCTCCTTTTCCCACAATGTTTTCTACTATATCAAAGAAAAAATACACCATCTCCCAACAACATACTGGAGGGGTGCACTGGAATCGCTATAGCTGTCTGTCTGTCCATTTGTCCGTTTTTCACATACTAAACTCAAATTTACACACAGGGTTCCGATATATATGAAGTTGTGCTTGTGCAATTTTCATGATCCTGCTGTAATTTATGGAATTATCTCCCCTTGAACTTTTTTCAACTCTGTTACAAAGACCTGTTTTTGTGACAAGGAGCTGGTTGGGTATAATCACGTTTAGTGATAGCTCTAGTGCTTTCAGTTTGGACATTTTAGGCTAAACTTTCGTCATCTGGGAAAGGGTTTCGAATTATACGACCTACAACATTAAGCGTCACAATCATTAATGTTACACAGTTATGGAAAATGTCTGTAAACCTCCAGAACCTCCCAAGAGAAGATATGCTCCTCTTCCCCAAATATTTTTCATGCCGGAAGATCAATTTTGGAAAGTTTCTTGTTCACTTAATGTCATTCCTTCATACTTTGTAAATCTGATAGATGTATGTACCTTCAGCCTTCAGTGCACTCTCTCAAGTTATAGTTATTGACCTTGAGGAAGACAGCTTTTTGAAATTATTGAAAAAAAAAAATGCAAGTAAACAGCATTTTCTCCTTTTCCTACAATGCTTTCTTCTCTTTCTTATAAAAGTCACGTCCTCTCTGACACATTTAATTTGTTGTCTGCAAGTGCTTTGAATTTGGACCAGTAAAAAATTTTGTTGTATGGTAAAGAGACTGTGGCCGTCGGGGGTAAAGGGTCAAAATGTCACGAACAGCTGTTGTCATACAGGCAGTGCTGGGAGGCCGCAACTTGAATTTTACGACCATAGAACTGAGTGACAAAAAAGGCCTTTTATGGCTGGTGTATTAAAGATACTATACATGAGGTCATAAAAGCGAAACAGTACAACAAAATGCACTTAGTCATGACCTGATTAGACGAGCATGAAATAAATGAACTGGATATTATTTTCAGTAAATAAAAAAAAAAAACCTTATATTAACGCTTTACCAAATAGTGCCCAAAATTCAACCCTAGAGAAGAATATTTGAAAAGCTTGTTGGAAAAGAAGAAAATGGTGGTATGTGGCATTTTCCTCTTTCCTGTTATGTGTTAAACCTTTTTGATGAAATAGAAATATTGTGGATATTTTCTTGACAGACTTTTAACCCATTACCACACAATCCCTGCTTTTTATGAACCTGAGAAAGAAGGAGAAAATGTTAGTAATCAGCATTTTTCTCCTTTTCCCACAATGCTTTCTAGCCTGAAAAAGACAGATATCAGTGTCCAAGCCACATGTAAATTGTTGTATGACAGTATTTAAACACAAGTCTTATATTTTGTGGTATAATAAAGAGATAAGGGAAGAGCGTTACATAAATGAAATTTTGACGGTCACCAAAAAAGGGACAATCTGGGAATTTGGAACATCAGTTACATGAAAACAGGTCAAAGATGGTGCATTTCAATTAAAGTTGATAATTTAATAAATGATCGTATAGGGAGACAGAAGGAGCACTTTTAATACAGAAAATATCAAAAAAGCGAAAAGTGTGTAGCCTCGTCAGCCTGCGCAATCTGTGCAGTCTAACCAGAGTACACATTTGTGGCAGTTCCCAGGTGGTCCCTTTTTAGCTCACCTGAGCACAAAGTGCTCATGATGAGCTTTCGTGATCGCCCAATGTCCGTTGTCTGTCGTCCACAATTTCTTTAAACATCTTCTCCTCCTAAACCACTGGGCCAATCTTGATGGAAATTGGCAGGGATGTTCCTTGGATGAAGCTTTACCGAACTTGTTGAAGACATTGAATTCAAGCCATAACTCTAGTTGCCATGGCAACCAAAAGGGAAAAAAACCAGCAAAATCTTTGAAAATCTCCTTCTCTGAAACTAGAAGGTGTAGCGCTTTGATATTTAGTATGTAGCATCCCCTAGTAGACCTCTACAAAGATTGTTCATATGATGCCCCTGGGCTCAAAACTGGCCAAGCCCTGGGGATCACAAGTTTATAATACATGTATAGGAAGAAAGAAGGAAAACTTCAAAATTCTACTTCTCTGAAACTAGCAGGTGCAGAGCTTTGATATTTGGTATGTAGCATCTCCAAGTAGACCTCTACAAAGATTATTCATATGATGCCCCTGGGTTTAAAACTGGCCCGCCCCAGGGGTCACAAGTTTGAAACATAAAAACAAAGAAGGAAACCTTAAAAATATTTTTCTCTGAAACCAGAAGATGCAGAGCTTTGATATTTAGTATGTAGGAACTCCTAGTGGACCTCTACTAAGATTGTTCATATGATGCTCCTAGGGTCAAAACTGGCCCAGCCCCGGGGGTCACAAGTTTGAAACATAGGAACAAAAATGGAAAATTTTAAAATTCTTCTTCTCTGAAACTAGAAGATGCAGAGTTTTGATATTTGGTATGTAGCATCTCTTAGTGGATCTCTACCAAGAATGTTCATATGATGCCCCTGGGGTTAAAACTGTCCCGGCCCCGGGGGTCACAAGTTTGAAACATAGGAACAAGGAAGGAAAACTTTAAAAATCTTCTTCTCTAAAAGTAGAAGATGCATTTTGCACAGTTACATATCCTGTCAGAATTATTTGACCTTGAACTTTGGTATTTATCTTCATCGTAGACCTTTACTGCTTAGTACTCAGGTGAGCAATATAGTACCATCATGGTCCTTTTGTTGTATGACTGGTCACATTTGATAATTTTAGTTTTTGGGAAAAAAAAATTCAATCATTTTTGTCATTTTAGGAATGTTTTGATTTTTCAGAATCTCTCACAAAAATGTTGGGATCTTTGTTTATCCAACACCAGACTGGATATTTTGTGTTTTACTGTAGGAAAACGGTGCTGAAGGATAGGTGCCCTTACGTGATTTTTGTAACATCACCTTCCATTCTGAATATATTGCGCTGATTCGGCTAAGATGTAATTAATTGACATTTCTGCCGATTTTGATTGACAGGTCTACAAACGTTATATTGGCCAATGAAAATGCAGCATTGGGTGTCTTGTAAACAAAAAAGTCTGACACATTTCTGGTTAGCTTGAAAGGCTTGACAACCGAAATACCACGTTACCAAGGGGGAGGGGGGAGGGGGCGTGCCAAACTCTCGTGTACAGAAAGGTCAATTGGTGGAACCAGCTTCTATCAGTCAATTGATAATAGATTATGATCATCCAAGTCTTGGCCTGCATGTGTTCTTCAGCAATTAAAGTTGATGGTTACATGAATCCCAGTAGGGTGTACTTACAATCCTTATTGCCTCTGCAAAAAAGTATTGACTCAGGTCAGCCTGCACGGTCAGCAGAAGCTTACCTGGGTCAAAACTGTTTGCTGTTGGGTCAATTTTCTTCATGTCAAAGGACCAGCATGCCTCATGATTCAGTGGGAAGTCAGACTAAATGTATTTTATGGATCCATAATTATAACATTATAGCTGCAGACAAAGGGAGTGGTTTTGATTTCAAAGTTTAAAATACCAATTATTCTAGGCTAAAGCCTATTTTGTGGGTACTCATTGGAATCATCTCATCGAGATGATTCCAATGAGCACCCACAACATAGGTTTTGAAAGAAAAATAATTGATTTAGAAAACCATCTTTCCCTCTAATCTAGAGCTCTGTAAAATAATGATGAATAATTATGATGACTTCTTAAGTATCATGCATCATGGAGATGCATGAAATATTTCAGTTTATATGCTCCCTGAAGGGCGAGCATATATTCTCTGCCTCATCTGTTTGTCCGTCTGTCTGTCTGTCCTTCCATTTGTCTGTCTTTCTGTCCATCTGAAGCCATTTTCTCTACAACCCATGGACCAAATAGGATAAAACTTCATAAATGAAATTTTTAGGATATTGTGCCAATGTTTTTCTACCAATTTTCTGTTTTGATGCTGTGTCATGGAAAAAGGGGGTTTCTTGTATATTTCCAATTTTTACTAAAATCTCCTTCAGGTTTCATCAAAATTTCACCCTCACCCTTTTCTTCCATGACCAAGCATTTACCGACAACCTTCATAAATTCCTAAAAAAGAGATCTGTTTGGTGAGCATAATCTGTGTACGACTGTTCTTGTTTTTTTCAGTAATCAACCAGACAAAGAAGAAGCCTCCATTCTACCTCTGCTTAAAATGGGCTTTAATAAGGTAGGTTTAGTTTCATGTTTTTCTCGCAATAAAACTCTCTGTGTTGTAAGAAACTCTTTATGAAAGAAAGCTTTTCAATCCTTTACCAAACAATCTCTTGTTTTCACAACCCAGAAAAAGAGGCCTTTGAAAACATTGAGGGAAAAGGAGAAAATGCTGGTAACCAGCATTTTCTCCTTTTCCCACAAAGTTTTCTACCGTATCCAAGGAAAATTGCATCATGTGAGCCACTTTGAAATTGTTGTCTGCAAATGCTTTCAATTGGGATAGGTCTTAAATTTTGCCATGTGGTAAAGGGTTAAAGAAAAAAATGTTAGATTTAGAATTGTATGAATATGTATAGGACTGTATATACTATGGTTATGAAAAAAAAATAAGGCCCGGTGCATAAGCTAAAACTGAACGAGTGGGGAACTAACATGCATGTACATGTCCGCTAATCAAAACCGAAGTAAATGCACGTTGATTGTTATGCATGATGTATTTGGTTGGGGCTAGTTCGGTGCTAAATAAATTGTTATTTTCTACTTTTGCCACAGTGTTTCTACCTTTTTAAAGATAATTATATGCCGTAATTTAAGTTTTTGTCATCTACAAAATACTTAATTCTAGACAGATTACTTGCCCATTAATTTTGGCCTGCAAGACGCAAAAAGGGACACTCGGATATTTGTGTAAAGTGATGGTATGGATCAGCTTGCGCAGTCCGCACAGACTGATCCGAGACAGCACTTTACGGCTTTGTTTGAGTTTGTACTACCATAGACTGGCATGAAAAAAAAAATGTATAAGAATGGAAAGTGTCTTCTCAGGTTAGCCTGTCTGGACTGTGCCGGCTGATCCAACATGGCACTTTACACAAATGTCTGAATGCTCCTCTTCATGTCTTGCAGGCCATTTGATATAGATTCCAGGCTAAAAAAGATTATTCTTCGATATTTCATTTGCAGCAAATATTGGCATAAATGAAATCAAGGCAAACCAATTTAATAGGAAAAATCTATCTTGTATGTACCGTGTCAATCGTGTGGTGAACAGTTTCAAGGAAAACAATTTATGGATGTTATTGGGCCTAAAATTTCTGACAATATCAAATTATGGAAGATTGATGAGACCGAAATAAGATGGTTTTATCCTTATTTATTAGATTGCTAACATCTTTAAGGCAATTTCTTGTCTACAAACTATGTGTGCAACTTGACTTGTGGCATTTTCTTATACCTCACAGAACAGAGTTTGTTAGGAGTCCCAGTATGGTAGTAATTCATCAGTCTAGTCTGTCTTTGGGTCAGAGGGAGTTTGTATTCTCCAGTCATTCTATACATGGGTGTAACCCTCTCTATGCACAATACACAGTCATGTGGGTATAAATGGAAAGCTTTTGTAAACCAAGCAAAATTTTGTAACTTAAAGGAGAAATTCATTGTTGGAATGGTAGAAAAAGTTGTTGGTAATAGAGAAAATACTGGGTAACAGCATTTCTTCTCTTCCCAAAATGTTTCTAATATGAGTGTCTTTGGGTTGTTAAAACTCAGGATTGTGCGGTAGATAGTTGAAATACTTCAATAGAGATGGAATTGAGATCCACACGGACAATAAGCTTGTGTTTTAGGAGAGAACAGCAGTTTCGCAACAGTTATTTTGCAGATAATCTTGTCACATGATGGGGGCTGTAAAAATCGGTTGAAAAAAATCTGATAATAAGCCATTATGTCAGGGGAAAATCTGACATAAGTGCTAATGATTGTGACAAGCATCGGAGGAATCATAATGGTCCTTAGCTCTTTACCCTACAATACCCAGGTTTTATGAATTGGAGTTTAATACCATTATAGGCTTGTGTCATATCATGGCGGTCAGTGCATCTATGCGTATACATCCTGTTTCCCCTCATCGATAACTGGTTATCAGAGTGTTAGCCGAATTGTACTATTTTGATGATGAGAACCAACATTACAAGAATCCCATTGGATGCCCTGTCCTTAACCCTTTACTGCACAAAGAGGATGTTCAATGACCCTAAGAAAGAAGCCTTTTGAAAACATGGTGGGATAAGGAGAAAATGCTGGTAACCAGCATTTTCTGCTTTTCCCACCATGTTTTCTACCCTTCACAAAACAAATTTCAAATTTTCAGTCACTTTTATTTTGTCAGTTGCAAATGCTTTTGATTTGGACAAGCCTAAAATTTTGTTGTTTGGTAATGAGTTAATGCTGTTTAGATGTGTATAATGTGTCATATCATGGTGCTAAATGCACCTAGACATATACACCATGTTTCCCCTCATCGATAACAGGTTATCCAAGTGTTAGCAAAACCCGTGATGAGAGGCAATGTTATGAGAATCCAATTGGTTCCCCTGTCTTTAACTCTTTACCACATGATCCCGACTTTTAACGACCCTGAGAAAGAAAGCTTTTGAAAACATCGTAGAAAGAGGGGAAAATGCTGGTAACCAGCATTTTGTCCCTTTCCCACATTGTCTTCTACCTTCCTAAATCAAATTTCAATTTTTGGGAGACATTTATTTTGTCATGTGCAAATGCTTTCAATTTGGACAAGTCAAAATTTTGTCTTTTGGTAATGAGTTAAGGAAGTTTTTGTCTGGAATGTCTTGACAGAGTGGACAGAGTAGATTAAAGATCAGAATGCATGTCTTGTGCAGTCTGATCTCAATCTACACAGGCCACTAGCACAACTATAGTTGTTAAGGGCATAGGATTAATAGGCAGAGGTATTGATAATGTTACCTTTTGTTATAAATTGTATGGTATATCCAGTTTGGTATTAATTAGTTTGAGGTGAAATGAGTTCATTTCGGACATATAGGCGGAAACTTTTGCCATCTCTGGCAGTTTGTTGGTTACCCATTGTAGAGCTGAATCAAGGTATAGGTATTTTTTAATGCCGACACTGTGAATCAAGATCAGACTGCACAGGATGTGCAGTCTGATCTTGAATCTACATTGTCTGTTTCATTACCTGATATTGTGATAAAACCAGCTTTGAAATTGCAAGATGGGCATGTTTTGTGATGAATTGAAGCGTCCATGTTATTCAGGGCTTTAAATTCTTAACCCTTTGCTACAAATGCCCACTTTTAACAACCCTGGGAAAGAACCTTTTTGAAAACATTGATCCAGTCTGAAATTTCATCGTCTGGTAAAGGGTTTAATCTTTACCAAGTGACAAAATTTTAGACTTGTCTATATCCAAAGCATTTAACTCATTACCAAACGACAATTTTTTAGGCTTGTCCAAATCGAAAGCATTTGCAGACGACAAAATAAAAGTGACTGAAAATTTGGAATTTGCTTTGTGAAAGGGAGAAAACCTTGTGGGAAAAGGAGAAAATGCTGGTTACCAGCATTTTCTCATTTTTCCACAATGTTTTCTAAAGGTGTCTTTCTCAGGGGCGTCAAAAGTAGGGATTGTGTGGGAATGGGTTAACGCTGACAAGCAAAATAGTGAATTTGTATTGAACAGGCCAGAAAGCAAAGGAAAAGATGGGAAAAGGAGAAAATGCTGGTGATGAGCATTTTCTTCATTTCCCACATTGTATTTGAAAGCCATTTTCTGTCATGGTTTTGAAAGCTCAGAATTGTGTGGTAAATGTTTAAGGACAAAATGATGACTGAAAAACATTGTGGCAAAGATAGCATAATTGAATATGTTCCTCGATCAGTGTCAGAATATATTCTCTCAACTCTTTACCAAATACAAAATTTTTAAGTTGTCCAAATTGGAAGCAGCATTTTCTCCTTTTCTCACAATGTTTTCCAAGGTCTTCTTTCCAAGGGTCGTGAAAACCAGGGATTGTTCGGTAAAAGGTGGAAGCATAAAGAGGTATGAACAAGTTCATCAGATTTCGCAATTAAGAGGCTTAAAGCATTCACAAAGATATATTGTAAGTAAGCTAGTCACATACAAAAGGTTTCAAGTGAATTATTCATTCAGGCTTATTCATAAAGCTGAGAGAGATTCAATGAATTTATGTTTAGCAACCTGTAGTTGACCACTGGGTCCATATTCAACAACCATTCTTGAGAATATTCTTTGTTCATATTCTGTGAGGTTTTCAAAATATAAAAGTTAACTCTTTACCAAACGACAAAATTTTGGATTAGCACACATTGAAACCATCTGCAGATGACGAAATAAATGGGAATCAAAAAAAGAAATATGATTTGGGATTGGAGAAAACATTATTTTTAAAGGAGAAAATGCTGGTTACCAGCTTTTTCTCCTTTTCCTACAATGTTTTCACAGGCTTTCTGTCTCAGGGTCGTTAAAAGTCAACATTGTGTGGTAAAGAGTTAAACACAACTTCTGATTGGCTAAACCAAAATATTGGCTAAATCATTTGGTTCAGCCTACCAGAAGTTGTCACTTTCAAATTTAGAAAATTTTGGAGAATAAGACCAAGAATATTCTTAAAAGAGGTTGGTGAAGACGGGCCCTGTAGAGCAGCAATGTAAAATCATACTAATCTTTTCCCAGATGAAAAATAACAAATTTTTTCAAGCTTGTGTATTGAAAATATTTGTTCTTGGATGATCTATCCAAAACTTTATTTGCAGAATTTTGATTCATCGAAATCATTGCTGTTGTGATGATTGTTAGGATAGTGACAGATTTCAAAATGACTTTTACAGGTGATCTTTTCAAAATTGCTTGGCAAGATAATGATTTTGTTTTTAAAGTTTCAATGCCTCAAAAAAAATTGGCTAACGGGTCCTCTCAAAAATTCAGGTAAGCCATTCAGGGCCATCTTGGCCCTCTTGTTATGTGATGGTTCACATTTAAACCAGAAACAATTAAGCTTGTCTTGAGTGACTTGGGACTGATAGATT
The DNA here is from genome assembly GCA_943736015.1 of Tridacna crocea. Classification (NCBI taxonomy): domain Eukaryota; kingdom Metazoa; phylum Mollusca; class Bivalvia; order Cardiida; family Cardiidae; genus Tridacna; species Tridacna crocea. The sequence goes on along the minus strand of OX031066.1, from coordinate 23,046,462 downwards.
TGTGCTATACTATTTCAAGTATTATGCAGACCACCTTTAAACCCTGTCAATAGGCTTGGATTAGGCCAACTTTCAGTCTTATATGCAACAGGTCGTAGAAGTTTGACTAGGATGGAAACCCAAAGTGCTAGAAAACATAAGCACATAACTCCAAAATGCGTAACTCTTTACCAAACAACAAAATTTTGGACTGGTCCAAATTGAAAGCATTTGCAGAGACAATTTCATTGTGGCTCAGATGGTGCAATTGTTTAATGTTTATTGTTAGGGTAGAAAACACTGTGGGAAAAATGTGCCACTATGTTTTCAAAAAGCTTCTTTCCAAGGGTTATCAAAAGTCATCATTGTGTGGGAAAAGGTTAAGAGTTACGGCATTGCGAAACTCCAAAAATGCTGATGACTGAGTTATGGCTCTTCTGCCCTGTGTTAAATTTGTCGTCAATGCAGATTTTGACATTTGTATGTTAGTTCACAAAGGTTACTTTCAAGAACAGTTTACAAGATTATAGAATTCAAGGCTTGTGTAGGATTTATTGCTAGCTCTTGTGGGTTATTTTTGACCATTTGTGATCTCATTGTCCTCGGACAGTCACGCAAATTAATATTCATAGGTTGTTACAGTCTATTACCTCAAGGTTTATTTTTAGATCACTTTTCAGGAGTTCTGTTAATGTATCCTCAGAAAATATCCCAGTCTTCCAAAATTTTGTTCCTGTATAGATGTAATGACCTGTTGGAGGATGGAGTAAACCCAATGTACATATTTTTTCTCGAAAATAAGACCGAAATACTTGAATTTTCAAGATTGTTTTAATGACTCGGCAAATTGGACAGTTGGATCAAAGATAAGATTGGATATTCTTTTCTATTGATCTTGATTTACAGTGGCCAAAATGGCAGCTTTAGCTGTGGAACCCTTGACCACACAATGCTGACTTTTAACTACCCTGGGAAAGAAGTCTTAAGAAGCTTACCCTTGGAAAAACAAAGGGTTGTGAAAATGGGTTCTGTATGACTTTGGACCACTGTACACCAGCACATGGTATCTTACAAAGCGTTGAAGTGCTGCAAATTTTGGTTCTATGTTTCTAATATATTAATCTTTTACCACACAATCCCTGCTTTTGACATACCTGAGAAAGAAGCCGTTAGAAAACATTGTGCAAAAAGGAAAAATGGTGGTAACCAGAATTTTATCCCATTCCCACAATATTTTCTACCCTTCACAAACAAATTTTAGAATTTGAGTCACTTTTATTTTGTTGTCTGCAAATAGCTTTGATTTGGACAAGTCCAAGATTTTGTTGTTTGGTAAAGAGTTATGAGCTTTGCATCTACAAAAGTCTTAGTTGTCATTTATAATTGTAGTGCTTTGCCCCCAAAAGTTTATACACAACAGGTCCACCATATCGCATCAACAGCTCATATTTTTATGTATAATTTCCTGGGTTTCACTAGGCTAGGGCTCTGAAGTGTCTTACTCAAGGACACTCCCACTAAAAGCCTATTAGATCCGGTGAGACTCAAATAAGGGACCAACTAAGAAGAGTTGAACACTTGATCTTTAAGTTACAAATACATCATAACTACTGGGTCATGCAGGACCTCTATGATTATCCTTTGCTAAATATTGCAGGCAAATAGATTTTTCAGAGTTCCATTCATCAACATCTTTGCAAGCCAAGGCTGACGATTCACTACGCTACTCTACCCATGGTGGATCGAGCTTGATTTTTAAGTCGCACGTTTGTCAAAACGTTCGACTTTTTGCGATGAGCTCAGGGTGGGTTGGGGGTGTCTATAGTGGGTTGAAGAATCATGCTAAAAATTGGATCAAAAACGTCGTATATACTTCATAAACGACGTGCAGTTACTCTGCTTTTAATCCGATCGCTGTAGAACTACTTTTTCTTTGGTATGTCTGGAATTTGTTCTTTATGATGGGACTGGACCCGGTAACTCATATAACTCATATACCTACGCTAGAAAAAGGAGAACGTGACTCAAATTTTAAATTAAAAGAAAATGCGGTTATTTTGTACATCATGTGAAAATTTAACATCCATCTTTGTTTAGATGGGTAATTAAAACATAATTCAGCTAAGATATCCCCCATCAGTGCTTAATGTGAGTTTAAAAGGGATCGCGGATTAATATGGCTTATCGAGAGCACCTTACTTTAAATATTCGTGTATTATCGAGACCTGTAAAAAAAAAAAGACCTGTAAAGCTTCGCTTATAAGGGTAGAATTTCGGACTCGAGTGATGTCATTTGAAATCAACTCTTTTAAACCATGCAAACCATGAATTCAGGGTTAAATATCGTAAAACTCGCTCTAAATTTGAAAATTTGTTTCGTTCCGGAGCTTTGATCTAGTGTGTAACGTACGTCTCGGATGAAACACCCCAAACCACTCGAAAAATACCCCAAAACAGAGCACTCAAAAACTATTCCATTGCACATCAAAAAACTTTTGTAACATATAAAACTGCATGCGAAACACTTACATACACGATTTTATGGAAATCAGACATGAACTTTTGCCATCAATTCTAGTATTTTAGGTCTTTGATCAACTTAAGTTTGAAGTACAAAATTGTACTTTGATTAAGAAAATGCAAATGGCGGACGGGATAGAAAACAAACGCACATGACAATTAACACCATTAAATGTTGATTACTACTTTTGTTCGGACCCCAAAAGAGTGGCGACGAGGATATTTCATCCCCTCCGTATACAGTAAATACAACATGAAATATGAAACGCAAGGTAAAATACAGCAATTACGACCGTACGTTGAGGGGTTTACAGTCAAAACGTACTCAAACCAAAACGTACCCAAGTCAAAACGAACCCGGGTGGAGTCAAAACGTACCCGAATGGAGTCAAAACTTACCCAAATGAAGTCTAGACCTACCCAAGTGGAGTCAAAACGTACCCAATGTGTAGTCAAAATGAACACATGATTTTTATAGTATTTCTAACTTCAATTTGTGTAAAAATAAATAGAAATTACATATTCGTCATCATGACGATTTATAATTCTTGCTTTATTTTGAATTTGCCTTACATGATTAAAACTAATGATGAAACTTAGTTAACAATAAATATAGTGAAGTCAATTAAATGCTTAGTGATAAAATCACATTTTTCTTGCTAATATTTTTTTTTTTAAGGAAGATAAAGTTACTATTAATGAAAAAAAAAAACATACTGGATACTTTAAAAATATTTATCCATCATTATAAAAACATGTTTTATATATGAAAAAAAAAACCATAACCATCAGCACATTTAAAGAAATGATATAACCGAGAAATGTGATACATTAATTACATTGTTTGGATAGCAAAGATACAATTTCAACACTCAAAAAGAGTGTAACAAATTTAATGTGGTGATTAACCCATTACCACACAATCCCTACTTTCGACTACCCTGAGAAAGAAGCCTTTAGAACACATTGTGGGAAAAGGAAAAAAATGCATTTTCTCCTTTTCCCACAATTTTTTCTAACCTTCACAAAACAAATTTCAAATTTTCTGTCACTTTTATTTTGTCGTCTGCAAATGCTTTCAATTTGGACAAGCCTAAAATTGGGCTGGTCTGGTAATGAGTTAAACTAATTATTCACAATGGTCTTTAACCTGTTGTAGATTGCATGGTTATTAATTACTTTGCAAATATTTTTTATAATTTGAGAGTCAGTTTGGTTGAGATGAAAACCTTAGGACTGTTTTTTCAGCTAACCTGAGCACAACATGCTCAAGGGAAGCTTTTAGGATCACCTGGTATCTGTCATCCGTCATCAACAATTCTTTAAACATCAACTCCTCCAAAACCGCTGGGCCAATATGGACCAAACTTGGCTGGAATGTTCCTTGGGACGTCCTCTTTGAAAATTGTTCACAGAATTTGATTACGTCAAAAGTTTTAGTTGCCATGGCAACCAAACAGTTTTCTAAGAAATTCTTTAAAAATCTTCTTCTCTGAAACAGCTGGCCAGATTTTAAAATAATTTCACAGAGATGTTCCTTAATTAAGTGACCCTTTCCAAAACTTTTTCCTGAAATTTTGATCAGTCAAGAAACATGACTCTGGTGAATGGGGGCTATTTGCACTATACAGGAATGAAGAAATTCTAAAAAATTCTTCTTCTCAGAAACCGCTGGTCAGATTTTGAAATAATTTCTCAGGGATGTTCTATGGGTGACCCTTTTCAAAATTTGTTTGCGAAATTTCAATCCGTCAAGAAACATGGCTCTGGTGAATGGGGGTTACTTGTACTTATATGGACATGCAGAAATTTTTTGAAAATTCTTACTTCTCTGAAACGGCTGATCAGATATTGAAAAAAGTTCACAGAGATGTTCCTTGGGTGACCCTTTTAAAAACTTGTTTGCGAAATTTTGATTTGCCAAGAAACATGGCTCGGGTGAATTGGGGCTACTTGCACTACATGTATATGGAAATGAAGAATTTCTTGAAAATTCACCTTCTCTGAAACCCATGATCAGATTTTAAAATAATTTCAAAGCAATGTTCCTTGGGTGACCATTTTCAAAAATGTTTGCGAAATTCTGATCCATCAAGAAACATGGCTCTGGTAAATGGGGTCCACTTGCACTATTCGGACATAAGAAATTCTTGAAAATTCTTCTTCACTGAAATGGTTGGTCAGATTTTGAAATGATTTCACAGAGATGTCCCTTACGTGTCCCTTTTCAAAAATTGTCAAGTGCTAGCATCGGTATGCAGTGGCACTGTTTCAGTAAGTTCCAAGTAAAAGAGGTGACCAATGACATACATTTAATATTGTTTTGGGTATATTATGTCAGGCTATATGCCAACATGGATATATTAAAGAAAAAGAAAAATGAAAAGATCTAACTTGGTGGGATGCTGCCTATTACAAGTAAACTGCATTTGCTCCACTAAATTGCAGACTAGTCAAAATCGAAGAGTTGCTGAAACTAATCAAATTTGACTTACGGTAAACCATTAAATTTGAGTCTAATTGGAAGAAAACCTTGAGTAAAAAAAGATGAGTTTTTCTTTCTTTCAGCCCTGTTTTCCAAAGCTGTTTGAATTAGGTAAAAGCAAGATTGTCCTGTAAAAGGGTGATGACCATCTATCAGTCCCAAAATATCATGGTTTCACCATTAGTGCGACTTTCAGGACCTTCAGTCCTTTGATTACATTCCCCCGATATGCTTTTTCATTGGATGCAGCCAGCTCTAACTGCAACGAATGAAATCGCTCGTAGCATTTCATCTTTGATAAAAATAGAATAAGGTTGCTACCTTTCGAATAGAAGGTAAACATGGAAACCCACGTGAATGTCTGCTTATCGCTTCATGTGTATTCGTAAGCAGTTTGTAAAATGATATTTCATTGGCTTTTAGAAATATGATGTAAAAGGAGGGGTTATAACCAGCATCCAATAGAGGGCGCATCGCAGGAATCTCGAAATCAGGCCCCGTCAGCCAAGGTAAGATCCACATAGTGATCGTAACCTTGGCTGGTGAAGGTGTTCATCAAGGTCCCAATTTCCCTATGCAAAACATAAAAAGTAGTTCCTGGAGTTCCTTGCCCAAGGATACCAACAAGTAGCCATTCTGAATCTAAACCAAGGATCTTTGGATAACAAATGAAGAGAGACTCATTTCGCCTGTGCAAAACTTGAGGAATAGATAGAATTTACTTAGCCCCAATCCTAAATCAGGCAGAATTGATTGTCTATGCCCACAGGGCATGTTTTCTGATGATGCCATTAATTTAGTATTTATGTGACAGGAATGTATTAATCCAAGGAAAAACTGCAAAATTATCTGTTTGATTGCTCTGTACAGTTACAGGAAGATAGTCCTTCTTTAATTCTATACAAAATAATCCTGTGTTTTTACGACCCTAGGGAAGCCAAAGTTTTGAAAAAGTGTGGGAAAAAGGAGAAAATGCTGGTAACCAGCATTTTCTCCTTTTCCCACAATTTTTTCACTCTGTCAGGGACTATGTTGGTCATAGGAGCCACCTTTAATTTGTCCTCTTCTAATGCTTTCAATTTGGATGTGTCCAAAATTTTGTCTGCTGAGTCTTGGTAGCTCAGTTGGTAGAGCCCAGGACTTGAGAACAGGTTGCTGGTTCGATCCCAGGCCTGGTCAATTTCTTTCCAAGGACTGATGATAGCCATTGCGACATGATTCATTCCTCACTCATGGCTGACCATTCTTTCAAAGATGGTTTTGTGGGAAACCAGCCAGCAGCTTGGAAGAAATATTACACTGAGTACTGGTGAAAGAAACTCTAGGAGAGCGTTTGTAGAAGCACTGGCCGCCTGATATACCTGAAAGATTGTTGAAAAAAGCAATAAACACCATAGAATCAATCAATCGACTAACCTAAATTTTATCGTTTTGTGAAGAGTTAGCACTTTTTATACGCCTGTCGAAGACGGGATGTATTATGGGATCACCCGTGGTGAGCGGGCGTCCAGGGGGGCGGGCGGCGTTTAGTTCTTTGTCCGGAGCATATCTCCAAAACTATACTAGCTAGAGTTATAAAATTTCATGGGTGGATAGATCTCATCAAGGGGGAGTGCAGTGCACAGGAATAATAACTCTTGCTTGCTTAATTTTTGAGTTATTGCCCTTCGTTGTTTTTCATTCTTGAATTTTGTCCGGTGAATATCTCCAAAACTGTACTAGCTAGGGTTATGAAATTTCATGGACGGATAGATCTCACGGAGGGGAAGTGCAGTGCACAAGAATCATAACTCTTGCTTGCTTAACTTTTGAGTTATTGCCCTTTGTTGTTTTTCATACGTGAATTTTGTCCGGAGCATATCTCCAAAACTATACTAGCTAGGGTTATGAAATTTCAAGGGTGGATATATCTCATCGAGGGGGAGTGCACTGCACAGGAATCATAACTCTTGCTTGCTTGAGTTATCGCCCTTTGTTGTTTTTCATACTTGAATTTTGTCCGGAGCATATCTCCAAAACTATGCTAGCTAGGGTTATGAAATTTCATGGGTGGTTACCAGCATTTTCTCCTTTTCCTACAGTGTTTTCAAAAGGCTTCTTTCTCAGGATGTCAAAAGTAGGGATTGTGTGGTAGCGGGTTAACTAATTGCCTCACACAACAAGATGAGAAATTGTTAGCTTCTTCTAATTATGTAAAGCACTTGCAAACAACAAATTCAGAGTGATTCAAATGATAGATCTTTCTACTTTAAAGGGTAGAAAACATTGAGGGAGATGGATAAAATAGATGTTAAACTCTTTTCCAAATGACAAAATATCAGGCTGGTCAAAATACATAGCATTTCCAGAAGAAAAATTAAAGATGGCTCAAATGGCAGAACTTGTCCTCGATAGAGAAGGAAAAACCGTGAGAAAAGGAGAAAATGCTGGTTCTCCTTTACCCACCATATTTTCAAAAGGTTCTCTCGAACGGTTGGTAAAACCTGGAATTGTTTGGTAAAGGATTAAAAGAGGATTTTCTACTTTTCCCATATTTCTTTTCCAAGAGTCTTTGTCCAAAAGATCATGAAAACTCAGGATTGTGTGGTAGAAGGAGTGTTTAGCATAATTTAACCCATTCCCAAAGGATAAATTTTGGACCCTTCCAAACCTAAAGAGTTAGCAGACGACAATTTTAGATTTGGAGAAAATGGCAGAAGGTCTCAAAAAGGGTAGAAAACACTGTGGGAAAAGGAGAAATTGGTCATTACAAGCAATATCTCCTTTTTCAACAGTGTTTTCGAAAGACATTTACTGCAGACCCGTAAAAACCAGGGCTTGTTTGGGAAAGGGTTAAGACAAGAATGTGCCAACCAAGAAAAAAGTGCAGAATTGTCCATTTGATTACTTAACTCTTTACCAAACAACATAATTTCGTCTAAATCATCTAGTCTAAATTGGAAGCATTTTGCAGACGACAAAATAAATGTGACTCAAAAATTGAAATTTTTTTTTTGAAGGGATGAAAACATTGTGGGAAAAGGAGAAAATGCTGTTACCAGGATTTTCTCCTTTTCCCACAATGTTTTCAGAAAGCTTCTTTTTCAGGGTCATGAAAACCAGGGATTTTTGGGGAAAGGGTGAATAGTTACAGATTGAAGATTGTTTTAGCTTGGCCGTTTTCAAGGAAACAAGCTGATGTCATAGCCCAGGTGCCATTGATGTCTCAGCAGAACTGGTCTCAGTGATCTGCTTCTTTGTTGTACATTTTGTAATATCTCTGTAATTACTGAAAATATTGACTTCAAACCTTTATAAGTTGTTTACTATCAAATGAGGAACTCATAAAAAAGGGGCAAGTAACTATCAAAGTAATTTGATACAGTTATGCCCCAACTTGAAATTTTCACTGAAAGTCAGATACTTGCAGTCAAGCATTGGCACCTGCATTCGGTGTTCATGTTTGCTTTGTTGCAAGTGATAATTGCTGTTTTTTTTTGTAGATGAACAAGAAGCTTTCACAATAACTATGTCTTTATCATCTAGCCTGTTTAAACCTTTACCAATCCGAAGTTTTGACAACCCTGAGAAAGAATCCCTTTTGGAAACATTGTGGAAAATGAGAAAATGCTAGTAACCAGCATTTTCTTCTGTTTTTTTATGGTTTTCCCCTAACAAAGAGAAACCATGTCATTTCAGTGCCATTTAAATTGTTGTCTTCTAATACTTTCAATTTGGAGGAGTTGATACTTTCGTTATTTGGTAAAGACATGAACAACAAAATTTTCTTTTAAAACCACTGGCTGCTTTCCCATATAACCATCTTATAAACAATCAACGGTGGTTGAGGAATGAATCCTGTCACACTATCACCAGTACTCAGAAAGAAATTGGCCAAGCCTGGGAGTAACTCTTTACCAAACAACAAAATTTTGGACTAGTCGAAATTGAAAGCATTTGCAGAGGACAATATAAATGTAAATCAAAAATTGAATTTTTAGTTTGGGAGGGTAGAAAACATAGTGGGACAAGGAGAAAATGCCGGTTACCAGCATTTTCTCCTTTTCCCACAATGTTTTCTAAAGCTTTCCTTCTCAGTGTCATCAAAAGTCGGGATTTTATGGTAAAGAGTTAACCAAGACCTCCTTTTCCCAAGTCCTGCTTGCTACTGACTGAGCTAAGCACTTATAAAGTAAACAAAAATAATTACTTCAATATGTCACAAGTCATGAAGTTGTCTTAATCCGGAAAAGAAAAGATAAAAACTCACCAAAGAAACCTCAGGAATTGATGTTATCTTGGTAGCTAGGCGCATATTTTGGTGTATGCAGATTCTTAGCCCCAAGGGTAAAAGAAGCCTAAATTGATTGTCTGATGTAATTTTGATCACAATTCCAGGAACAATTTCGTAAACATCTTGAGGATAGAAAGGGAGACTGTGTGGATGCTTGTAACAATTAATATTCTCTTCATCAATTAGTGGTCTTGCCCCTGGAGTATTAAATATAGGAAATGGACATTTCCAATCTGTATGAAAGCTGCTGGCTTCTTAGATTGTGCTGGTTCAAGGTTGTTTTATCTTGTGACAAGCAATGCCATGTTTCCACAAACCATGTAAGAAAGAGAGGGGTCCTATGGTTTGCTAACTGGAAGCCCATGTTTAGCTGCTGCAAGAGTGTCTTTGAGCGAGGCACTTCAAAGCACCTACCAAGTAGATTGGTGAAACCCAGAATACATCTGATTAGGTTGTTGCTGTGATACGGCTAAAATAATATAATATAAGAGGCATTTAAAAACATTGTAAGAAAAAGAGAAATGCTGGTAACCAGCATTTTCTTCTTGTTCCATGATGTTTGATATCCTTTAGACGACGATCATCGAATCCCATCCATTGGAGCCACGTTTTTTTTGTCATCTTAATGATTATGCTTTCAATATTGGTGAATGTAAAATTTTGTTTTCTGGTAAAGAAGCATGGAAAAGTGTATATCTAACACTAGGATCTTCTTCTGTATGATAAGATCTTCTGTTTTTCCATACAGTGAGATCTTTTTATGTGCAATTAAAAATCTTTGTCTTTGCAGTAAGAATCTGTTTCTGTACATTTAGATGTTTGATCTGCATTTACTACAAAAGCAATTTCATCTTTTTCCAAATGATCCCATGGTGTAACAGCCCTGAGAATAAAAGCTTTTGAAAAACATTGTTGGAAATGGAAAAATTATCAAACCCTGCAAAACGAATGTTTTCAGGGGTATAATACTGAAATCAGCCTGTTGGTCTTTCTGTGTGTCTGTCTGTGTATAAGATATTAGTAATTGCCTGTTTCTGTCAAAGCGCTGGAGCGGGTACTAAGTCACATTCAGTGACAGCTCTAGATAGTACCTGGCATTTTCAGCCTTCCATTTTACATGTATGTTGCTTTTTCATGGACAATTTTCGTGATAAGAGCCAAATTTGTCATCTACATAAAATGTTTCTACTTTACAAATGAGAAAATTTTGGAATTGCTGTCAAGATGACATACGTCTTTAAGCTTATACTGTGTAGTAAAGAGTTGACTATGGCATAAGCTAGGGTCATTAAAACTCAGGATTATGCTTCAAAAGGTCATGCTAATAAACTGTATGAAGCAAGCATAATTGAGCCATGCTCCTCGAAAAGGAGGCTTAATGCATCTGCAAAAAGTATTGATCCAGACCTGGACCAAAACCTTGTGCTTTTGGTCAAGTTTCTGCATGTCATAAGGACTAATTTACCTCCAGATCCACATAGTAGACAAATTGGATTTTGTGGATCAATAACTATTTGATGTCTTGCCTGTAATGATGGATTGCAAAGATACATTTAGCCCCGTTTTGCCAGAGTGTGACTCAATGATACTGAAACTGAATTCCCAAAAAGGATAGGGGTTTGCTATCAACATGTTGGACTGTATTTAGTGCTCAGAATTACTTAGTAAAATAAGGTGGTGTTTTTTTTTCCCTCATTTCAGAGATTTATAGAAAATACCAATGTTGGAGTTTGCCAAAACGAGTTACTTCAACTAGAATACGGTGAAGTCCAGTCGAGGGTCAAGTTGCGGACTTGTAATGCCCTTTTCACTGCCCTTGATAGTGTCTCAGACTCGGTGGAAATATCGAATGAGGATCATGAAATAGTGGTAAGTTCATTTGTCAAACGTAATTGTACTAGAAGATAAAATTCTAGACCTGCCCATATTGAAGGCATTTTCAGATGACAAATATGACACAAAAATTTAGATTTATTCTAAAAAGGTAGAAAGCATTTTCTCCAGTTTTCACTATGTTGTCAAATGTTCTTTACCTCAGAGTCATTGAAAGTAACAGAATCTACTATGTTTGCTAGGCATTTTGTGTCTATTTTGAAAATGAAAACATCTTGAGCAGAGGATGAATAAAACTGTTTTTTAGGTAAGCCAGCCTATATCATAGCCCGTTGTCTGTCATACGTGTGTGCATCAGTCTGTGGGTAACTTTTGTTTCAAACATCTCTGAAACTGTCCATACAATTTTGAAGAAACATCACGGAAATTATCCTGCCTTGGTCATCTTCAGAATTTGTTGAAAAATTTGATTCCTTCAAAAACTGGTTGCCATGAAAACAAAACTGAGAAATACTGAAAATCTTTTAAAATCTTCTATTCAGAAACCATAATTATGACCTAGGACTACCAAAATTGGCATATATCTTTATCGAATAGACACCTATCAAGTGTCTTCAAAGTATACCTCTGGGGTCAAAATTGGCTTGGCCCTTGGGCTCACAAGTTTTACATGGGCTTATATAGTAAAAACTGCAGAAATCTTCCTGTACCTAGCCATAAGGCCTAAGGGCTACCAAATTTTGCATGTAGCTTTACCTAGTGGGCTTCAACAAAGATGGCTCAAATTATTACCCTGGGGTTAAAATTGGCCCGGCCCATGGGGTCACAACTATTACATGGGCTTGTATACAGATGAGACTTGTTTTTGAAAGGATAGAAAACAGTGTAGGAATAGAGAAAATGCTTGTTACCAACATTTTTTCCTTTTTGTACAATGTTTTCAAAAACGTTCCTTCACAGGATGGTTAAAGCAAGGGATTGTATGGTAAAGGTATAATTTTAAAGTCTGTCCACACCATGAACAAAAAAGAGTCGTTTTTGTGCCATAATGGGTTAATACCCAAGATTTATAGATTTTTGCTGTCTTTTAAATCATGATAGATGTTTCCAGTTAATGGAAATTTTGATGAAACAATTATTGAAAGAAAATGAAAAGTGAGTCGAGAAGCCTCTCTCAAAACTTCATCAATTTTGCCCTGATTCAGACAAGTTTGAATATTTCTTTTCCACATAATTTTGTGTTTTCACTATCCTGAAGAAGAAGGCTTTTGAAAATATTGGGAGGGGGGGGGGGGGGGAAATGGAGAAAATGCTTGTCAGCAGCATTTTCACCTTTTTATACACCCAAAGAGTATTATGTTATGGAGCCCGGTCATCCGTCTCTGTGTCTGTCCGTCCATCTGTCAGCAATTTCTTGTGCGTGAAACTCCTCCGACAGTTGTCATTGGAAAAAGTTCCAACTTACAGCAATGAATCTCTATGATGTAAAAGATGCATGTCACATTTACAATTTGGATATCTGCAGGCATTTTAGATTTTAACCCATTTCACTGACAAGCCCATTAGGGCGTATGTGTACCGCTTTGCAATAGGGCTCCGTATCGGTCAGTTTGATCGATACGATATTTGTATCGATACAAAATGATCAATATTCGATATATCATATGATATTTCAATTTTCAATAAAAGAAAGAAAAAAATGCGAAAATTGTGTTTGTTCTTTTTTCAGCATACCTGAAAAACAAAATACCGCAAATTTAACACTTCTAGATTGTATTGAAATTTCATAATTATGTAGGCCTAAATTAATATGAATTCTAACTAGATCTACATTTACTACTCATTAAAAAGCTGAAAAGTCTTAAGAGAACTCTGATCGGAAAATGTCAAGGAGACATTTTGTTGTGTCATGGGTTTCCGTGTTTTTTTTTTCACCGAACAATTTTTCATGCGTGTTAATTTCTGGATAGGTATGTTCTCATGATATGACATAGATTTCTCAATAAGGATTAGAACTACATGTAGCATCAAAACCTGTTATTTTACTCACGATAAACAGATAATGGCCTTTTTTGTCCATGTTTTTTCTTACGTGAGGTCTCGCGTGTGATTAACATTTGTTATGCAAATTTCAAGTCTATAAAATGATTTACACAATAATTTACGCGAGTCGGAACACTGATTTCAGATAATCTAATGGAAAAAGAGATTTGATTTTCGAGCCACATTTTTCGGCAATATTAAAAGATCGACCAAATAAAATCTTAGGAAGGTTGAAAGGTCACGGCTTCAATTATTTCCATCGCTACCTCTCGATCACATCACGAGATGTTCATTACCTTTCTTTAATCAACTATATTAACCAATTATCAGCGTAAATTTGTCTGCAATCTGCTGATTGATGCATAATTTGCAATTTCAAACGGGGGAACGAGAATAGGGGTATTAGCTAATTGTCATCCATTGTGTAACGGGTACAGGGCGAGTAATAAAGAATGACGCATTTCGATTGGTTGTAAATTTCCCAGGTAGCCACACCTACTTCTACGACTACTCGACTTTAGAGATTACCTAAAGTAAACTCGTAATGAATTTCGCCGTTAAAAACAACTAAATTGGGTATTTATATGCTTTACTTTTACTTTCTTTTGATGATCGATATTTTGTTCGATACAGAAACGTTCGATCCGATATATCTATCGAACGTAAAATACCGGTTTTCGATATATATCGAGTACCGGTACGGAGCCCTACTTTGCAAAGCTCTTGTTCCACAATGTTTACTACTTTATCAAAGACAAGTTTCTGTAATTTCTGTAATTTTCTGTAATTTTCAGCTGTATTTAATTTGCTTTCTGCAAAAGCTTTCAAGTTGGTCAGTCCAAACTTGTCTAGTTTGGTATAGTGATAAAGATGAAGAAAATGACCTCAACCCTTTGGCTGCTTAAACATCTACTTTACAAGCTTTACAGACAGTGTAGATCAAGATCAGATTGCACAGTATGTGCAGCCTCATTTTGGATCTACAATGTCAGATATAGTGAGGTCTCTCTAAAGAGCAAAGTTTTGAACTCTTTACTGCATGACAACATTTTAGGCTTTTACAATTTGAAAGCATTTACAGATGATAATTTCATTGTGGCCCCTATGAAATGATTTTTCTTTGATAGGGTATAAAACATTGTGGGAAAAGGAGAAAATGCTGGTAAGCAGCATTTTCTCCTTTTCCCACAATGTTTTCAAAAGCCTTCTCTTTAGAAGTCGTCACTGTGCGGTAAAAGGTTAAACCATGATCTATGGTTTTTCTCGCTTGGCTGGAAGTGGTTTAGATTTTTAGATCAGCTGTTTTTGAAGAAAACATTAGGCTATTGTTGTAGTTTTGGCGACAGTGTTAATTTCGTCTGCACCATTGATGTGCAAAAAATTTGTTATTTTCTATGTACTCTGATATTTCTGAAGATATTTACTTCAGACTCTGAAAAATTGTTAAAAGGAAACTTATGCAACAGGGGCATATAATTATCAAAATATTTTTAAACTTAAGGCCTTTTTTTGCTGTAGAATTATCTTGAAAATCAAGCTTTTATAACCAGAATTTTCATTGTAAATCTGAAGTTCTTGCAGCCAAGCTTTGGCATCCACATGTGGTGCTCTTGTTTTATATAGCAGCTTAAGGGTTTTAATGCCATTTTTTCCTCGTCTTTCACAGTTCGTGAACCCTGCGTATGAGCGTTTGACAGGTTACTCCATGGAGGAAGTGGTGGGAAAAGATTCCAGGGAGTTGCGTAGTGAAAGGAATAAACCTGATATTCAAGAGAGCATAAATGGACAAATTAAACGTGGCAATGTATGATTTTAATATTCCTTCTTTTGGATCATTTCTTTATTTCAATTAATCAACCCCCTTCCAGACAATCCCAAATTTTAATGACCCTGATGAAAAAGCCTTTCAAACCATTGCAGGAAAAGGAGAAAATGTTGGTAACTAGCATTTTTATACACCCGAAGGATCGTATTATGTTATACCCCCGGTCGTCCGTCTGTCCGTCCATTCGACCGTCCGTTAGCAATGTTTTGCGTGCGCAACTCCTCCTACAGTTTCATTCGGAATTATTTGAAACTTGCCACAATGAATCTCTATGATGTCTAGTTGTGCACCTGGGTCTTAGAATTTGGATCGCTGTTTGCGTTCTAAAATTATCTGCCCCTGATTTCTGAAATAAGCAACTTTTCACTTTGAATTTTTGTTCAGGCTATAACTTCCATACTATGAAAGGTATTAACTTGAAACTACATACACTGGTAGAACACACTATGGAGAAGTGCAGTGCACATGAAGCATAACTCTGCCACCATTATTTTTTGAATTACTGCCCTTTGTTAATTTTCATTATGAATTTTTGTCCAGACCATAACTTCTAAACTATAAAACCTATTAACTTGGAACTTCATACACTGATAGAACCCATCATGGAGAACTGCAGTGCTCATGAACCATAACTCTGCCACTTTTATTGAGTTATTGCCCTTTGTTAATTTTCACTTTGAATTTTTGTCCAGGCCATAACTTCCAAACTATAAAAGGTATCAACTTGAAACTACCGTAAAAGGCTGTGTATACCATGCAGGCATGTATAACATGCAGGCCTTTTTCAGCATCATATACGAGTAAAAAAGGTTGTTCGGATGTACAACATCAAAAATTGACCATAATATATAACACCTTGTGGATAAGGGCAATTCACAAAATTTGTAACTTTGCCACCCTTATTAGCTCCACTGGCTGAAGGCCAGCAGGCTTATGTCACGGCCTGGTGTATGTCATGCGTGCGTCCGTCCGTGTGTGTGTCCGTCTGTCTGTGCGTGTGTTAACTTTTATTTCAAACATCTTCTTCTCTGAAACTACCCATCCAATTTTGATGAAACTTCACAAAAATGATCCTGCCATGGTCCTCTTCAGAATTCCTTGAAAGAATTTTATTCCTTCAAAAACTCTGGTTGCCATGGCAACAAAACTGAAAAATATTGAAAATTTTTAAAAATCTTCTTCTCTGAAACCATAAGGTCTTGGGCTACCAAATTTGGCATGTAGCTTTATCTAGTGGACCTCTACCAAGTTCCTTCAAATATTAGCCCTGGGGTCAAAATTGGCCCCACCCCGGGGGTCAAAATTGGCCCCACCCCGGGGGTCAAAATTGGCCCCACCCCGGGGGTCATAAGTTTAATATGGGCTTATATAGGGAAAACTTTAAAATCCTTCTGGTACCTAGCCATAGGGCCTAGGGCTACCAAATTTGGCATGTAGCTTTATCTAGTAGACCTATACCCAGAGTGCCCAAATGATAACCCAGAGGTCAAATTTGGCCCGGCCCCGGGGGTCACAAGTTTTATATGGGCTTATATAGTGAAAACTTTAAAAATCTTTTCGTACCAAGCCATAAGGCCTAGGGCTACTCAATTTTGCATCTAGCTTTATCAAGTGGTTGTCTACCAAAGGTGCCCAAATTGTAGCCCTGGGGTCAAATTTGGCCCTGTCCTGGGGGTCACAAGTTTTACGTGGGCTCATATTGGGAATTTTTTAAAAATCTACTTGTACCTAGCTATAAGGCCTAGGGCTACCAAATTTTGCATGTAGCTTTATCTAGTGGGCCTCTACAAGGAGGGCCCAAATTATAGCCTTAGGGTCAAGTTTGTCCCCACACCAGGGGTCACAAGTTTTACATGGGCTTTTGTGATGAAGACTTTCTAAGTCATCTTGTTACTAACCATTATAAAGACTAGGACCACTAAATTTAGCCCTGTCTCATTGATTTTATGTTTTACAGTGCCTTTTATTGAGAAAACTTTGAAAATCTTCTTGTTTATAACCACACATTCTAGACCTGTATCATTTGATATGAGGCTTTATCTTGTAGACCTCCATTCAAGTAATTATAGCTTTGTGGTCAAAACTGGATTTGCCCAGGGGTCACAACTTTTTTGTTGGTTTTTATGGAAGAAAATTGTATGTCCTCAAGTTTGAAACCAGTTGGCCAAATAATGTAATGTTTGGTTTGTAGTGTTTTTATGAATTAGCCAGTGGAGCGATACAGGGCCATGATGGCCCTCTTGTTTTTTTAGTTATTGCCCTTTGATATTTTTCACATATCATGGAGAATAACTACTCTTCATTCATGGCCCATCCATCAATGCAACTCATTTTACTGACAAGCCCTTTCAGGGGTATTTGCTCCCCTCTGCAAAGCTCTTGTTTTCTTTTTCCAGAAAGTTTGTTATCTTACCACAGACAGATCCCTCTAGTCGAACAATTCAAATGTCCGCAAATGCTTTCTGTTTGTACCAGTGTAAAAGTTTATGATTTGGTGACAAATTAACCTTTTACCACACAATCCGACATTTAACCCTCTTGTGAAAGAAGCCTTTTGAAAACATAGTGAGAAAAGGAGAAAATGCTGATAACCAGCATTTTCTCCTTTTTCCCACAATGTTTTCTTCCCTTCCTAAAATAAATTTAAATTCTTTTGTCACATTTATTTTGTCGTCTGCAAATGCTTTCAACTTGGAGCAGTCTAAAATCTTGTCGTTTGGTAAAGAGTTAACCTTTTACCAAAAGATCCTGAGGAATGTACGACTCTGTGAGAAAGGTTTTGAATATCTTGGGAAAAGGAATAAACAAATGCTGGTTATCTTTTCTCACAATGTTTTCAAAAACTTTCTGCTACACGATAGGTAGATCAGCGAACTGAGTCTTTACCAAACAAAATTTGAAAAGGCTCCAATCGCAAATAGGTGCTGACTTCCAATAGAATATGGTAGAGATGATGAGATGTGTGTTTTAAACAGTAAAAAAATATAGTGAGAAAAGGAGAAAATGCTGGTTACCAGCATTTGCTTTTTTTCACACTATGTTTTCAGATGCCAACCTTCTTGTTTTAGAATTTCAGAACACAGGATAATTTGGTAAAAAGAGTTATGCACGCTTAGTTGCATTTTGTCTCTTTTGTATTATGTGTAGGATTTGAGACCTAGAGGTCAGTGGCTGGATCTTCACTTGAAGCTTTGGTTTTTAGGGGCGTGTCTCTGGGCAAGACATTTTAAAGTCCTAATTTAGTACTAGGGAAGCGTAGGTCAACTATAAATAAACTGGCTGTTTCCGTAATATTGCTGAAAAAATTATGAAATAAGACCAACAGCATACATGGATCATTCAGCCTATCATTCATTCATCATGAAATCATACAATCAGTTTATTGATCAGCTCCCTGTGCACTGATATATAGTATTTCCAAGTCTATATTCTTTTGTGTAATGTGATAGCTTTGATTTATCTGAACATTTAAGGAAATAAATATGGCTTCTGAAGGAGGCACAGGACAGTGTGCATCACAAGTAGTTGAACTTACTTCAGCGTATTACGCTGAGAACATTAAAAAACCCACAATTTAGTTTGAAATTAAAACTTTGGACAAAAATGAATCCATGACAACAAAACTTACCATGTCCAATGGCTATATTTAATGGCTCAGTACCAAATAATTTCGTAGGAGTCAAATGAATAATTCTCCTCAAACTAAAAGCCAGTATTTTGTGTGGTCAAAAATTTAAATTCATCAAGTTAATAGTTTTATCACCGCATACATCAATTGAATATCGACACTAGTGAGGCTTAACTCATTACCAAATGACAACATTTTAGGCTTGTCCAAATCGAAAGCATTTGCTGATGACAATATAAAAGTGACTGAAATATGAAATTTGTTTTGTGAAGGGTAGAAAACATTGTGGAAAAAGGAGAAAATGCTGGTTACCAGCATTTTCTCCTTTTCCCACAATGCTTTCTAAAGGGTTCTTTCTGAGGGGCGTCAAAAGTAGGGATTGTGTGGTAATGGGTTAAACAACACCTGGGCTGCTACAGACTTCCATTGAATATTGTTTCACTCTTGAATCAGTGACTGATGGAAGTTGGATCTCATTTTGAGGTTGCTGAATTCACAAAAGATGAGTACCATACACACTTACAGCATCTTAAGATGTTCAGGGTGGTGACACTCGATACTGACTTCGTAAATTTCCATTTTTGACTACACAAGCTCAGGCTTTTGATTTGAGCTGAATTATTCATTTGATTTTTATGAAATTTTGGGCACTGAGCTATTAAATAGAGCCAGTTGACATGGTGAATTTTCATTGTGGTTGATTCATTTTTGTCAAAGATATTAATTTAAGACCAAGGTGTGCAATTTTAAACTTACTCAGTATATTAACTGATATTACAGTATTATCTTTTCCTCTATTCATTGATAATTGTATATTTTCCTCAATAAGATTGATTGTATTGATTTTATATACTTTCCTCTATTGATTTTCCCTCATTCATTGATATTGTATCTTTTTCCAGAAATGGGAGGGCACATACTATACAAGAAGGAAAAGTGGAGATGCCATGCCTCAGTATTGTAAAATATGTCCTGTCCCAGGGCCAGGGGGGTAAGTCTTAATTTGGTGTATCTTTAACCCCTACAGCACAATTTGACTTTTAATGACCTTGGAAAAGAAAGCCATTTGAAAACATTATAGGAAAAGGAGAAAATGCTGGTAACTAGCTTTTTTTCTTTTTCCCACATTGTTTTCTACCCAATCAAAGACAGAAATCATCATTTGAGCTATACTTGAATCATTGTATGGACATGCTATGAATTTAAACAGATCCAAATTTTCATCATTTGGCAAAAAGGGTCTCTCTTGATTGTGCTTCCTGGAACTGTAGCAGTACTCCTGTGCCAAATGTGTGGGCCAATAGTCTTTTACTCATTTGTCATTTACATAGTAACCTAGAGGTTAAATGGTGATCTAGATATCATAAGTAAAAGGTGAATGAATGAATACACTGTTGCAGTTTTATTTATTTCATTAACATTTACCTTGACCTATCAGTCCGATGATATGAGTATAAACAAAAAAGTCCCTTCATGGTAGTTTTTTGACCGGCATTTATTGTGGGATATTTTAATTTCATAGTCAAGAAAAACATAGCTTCCTGTCGACCTTAGTCTAACATCTTCTTTTATATGTCTTTGTACATCACACAAGAAATAAAATACTTTTTCTGCGTTTTCATCCAATAGTATTAACCCTTTACCCCATAAGGCATTTCTATGGTATCCCTAATTGACCCTAAATAACAGCAAGGATGAAACAGTTTTTTATGTGTATATGGTACCTTTTGATAGCATAGAAAACATTGTGACAAAGGTGAAATTGCTCATCACGAGCAATTTCACACTTTGCCCCGATGTTGTCCAAAGGCTCCTGCAAGCAATGCGTAGAAATGAGTATCTGTGGAGTAAAGGGTTAATATCTAGGTACCCCCTTCCCCTTGAAAAGAAAATGTTCCTTTTTTCATCGTGAGGTCTTGAAAAAATCTTGTAATTGCAATTGAGTCTCTCTTTTTCTTTTTAATGGTCTGTCCCATGTATTTAGCTGACTAATGGTTAAAAAGAGAGTCTGTTGTTATTATTAGTCAACCAAATACCAACGCAAAATTAATGTTTCTTTGAATATGTCTTTTTTTCAGATTTTTGTGAATTTTGATTTGGGTAAAAAATCTATAAATTTCTTACCAAAAGGTAAGAGTTTGGCTTATAAATAAGAGGTCAGGAAAAAAAATTACATGCAACATGTCCTAGTTGTCCTCTTTTTTATATGATTAATTAGCGGTCAGTTGGTCATTTTTCAGAGGTCAATAGTCATGTCAGTGACCATTACAACAGGGGACCAGACACATGCACTAAGACATGTGTCATTTAGACGAGAACACTCAGTCCTTTAGTAAATAGTGCTGTTGTTTTCACAACCCTGAAGTAGGTTGTTTGTGAAAACAAAGTGGGAAAAGGAGCAAATGCTGGAAACCAGCATTTTCTCCTTTTCTCACTTTGTTTCCTAACCACCCAAAGGTAAATCCCTCTGTTTGAGTCCCATTTAATTTGCTATCTGCAACCTCTTTGAATGTCCATGGATAAGGCTTTTATATTTTTCTTATGAAGAGTTTAATGCTTTACTTGTCTGAATGTTTTCCAGCTTACCTGTGCAAAAACATATCAGTTTTATGATTACTCATGACCCAATCATTTGTCAACAATTTCTTGCAAATATGACTTGTCATTCTACTGTTCTGTCTGTTTGTTTGGAGTTTGCATCATTTTCAACAATCAAAAAGAATGCTAAAGTTTAGATCGTTGTGACATTTTTTCTGTGAATAGAACAGACTGGTACATGTAATGTGTACTTTTATCTACAGAAAGTGCGAAGAAATAAGCAATAAAATAAAGAGAACCCAACTAGGACTTCGACTTGGCTGTACTTATGACAACTGTCCACTGAACATTACTGTAATAATACATAAACCAGTCTTATTCTGTAAAAAAATAAATCACTAGAAACACATTTTTATTTTAAATAAAGTCTGTCATTTAAGAAAAAATGTTGTTTGCTTGATACTGAAGCAGGATCAGACTTGTGTTAATGATGATTTACACAATATCCTAGGTAATTTAGATTTTTGAAAGTTGTGTCACTGATGGCGCACTGTTATTTATTTTGGGGGTCAGTAGAGAAGATGCCAGTAAGTCGCATTTTCTCCTTTTTCTGAGTCTTGGAAGCTTAGTTGGTCGCAAATAGGGCTTGAAAACAGGAGGTCTTTGGTTTATTTCTGATTCTGCCAATTTCTCTCCAAGGATTGATGATAGTCATTGCGACAGCATTCGTTTCTCTCTCACCACTGACTGTTACTCTGAAAATGGCAACTGGTATGTGGGAAGGCAGCTGATGGCTTGAATATTGTGGGTAATACTGGTAAAAGGTACTTGGGGAGAGCGTGAATAGGTGAACTAGCTGCCACAATGTAAATGAAAAAATGTTGAAATTGGTACTTAATACTATAAAATTAATCAGTCACTTTTCTCCTTTTCCAAAATATTTTCAATCCTCTCAAAACAGCGACAGTTTTTTCTTGTCTGCAAACACTGTTGATTTGAACTAGTCTAAAGTTCAGTCCTTTGCTGAAGGGTGTAAAGGCAAATGCATCAGATTTTTTTATTGAGGAGAAAATTAAGAGGGGAGAAAAAAAAATATTGAGGAGAAAATTAAGAGAAAGAAAAGATTTTTTTTTTCATTGAAGGAGAAAATAAATGACAAAATTTTGAAAGGAAAATAGATTTTTTTAATGAGAAAAAAACTAAGAGAGGAGAAATATTTTTTTATTGAGATAGAACTAAGAGAAGAGAATAGATTTTTTTATTGAGGAGAAAATTAAGAGAGCCGAATGGACCTTTTTTTAATTTAGGAGCATATTAAGAGAGGAGAAAAGATTTTTTTTAATTTAGGAAAATATTAAGAAAGTGGAAAAGATTTTTTAATTTAGGAGAAGTGCAGTGTACAAGAACCATAACTCTGCCCATCATATTTTTGGACTTATTGCCCTTTGTTGATTTTCATACTTAATTTTTGTCCAGAGCATAACTCAAAAAGTATTTTAGGTATCACCTTGAAACTTCATAGGTAGATAGATCCTATTAAGGAGAAGTCTAGTGCACAAGTACCATAACTCTGCCAATCATATTTTTGGACTTATTGCCCTTTGTTGATTTTCATATTTGATTTTTGTCTGTAGGATAACTCTAAAAGTATTTCAGGTATCATCTTGAAACATCATATGTGAATAGATCTTATTAAGGAGAAGCGCAGTGCACAAGAACCATAACTCTGCCTATCATATTTTTGGAGTTATTGCCCTTTGTTGATTTTCAGACTTAATTTTTGTCCGGAACCTAACTCTAAAAGTATTTCAGGTATCATCTTAAAACCTCATAGGTGGATAGATCTCACTAAGGAGAAGTGCAGTGCACAAGTACCATAACTCTGCCCATCATATTTTTGGAGTTATTGCCCTTTGTTGATTTTCATAGTTAATATTTGTCTGGAGCATAACTCAAAAAGTATTTCAGGTATCACCTTGAAACCTCATAGGTGGATTAATCTTATGAAGGAGAAGTGCAGTGCATAAGAACCATAACTCTGCCCATTATATTTTTGGAGTTATTGCCCTTTGTTGATTTTCATACTTAATTTTTGTCCAGAGCATAACTCAAAAGGTTTTTCTTGTATCATCTGGAAACTTAATATGTGGATAGATTTTATTCAGGAGAAATGCATTGCACAAGAACCATAACTCTGCCCATTATATTTTTGCAATTACTGCCCTTTGTTGATTTTGGTACTTATTTTTTTTCCAGAGCATAACTCAAAAAGTATGTGAGGTAAAATCATGAAACTTTAAAAGTTGATAGTTCACATAAATGGGAAGTGCAGTGCCCAAGAACTGTTAATTTATCATTAATAATTTTTGAGTGATTACCCTTTGTTCGTTTTTACACTTTGAACATAAGAGTTAATAATCACATTGGATGCCATTAGGGGCGCATACATGTTTTACAAACATCTCTTGTTTAAATGTGGCATAACTCTTAACACTTTACCAAATGACAAAATTTTAGACAGGTCCAAATTGAAAGCATTTGCAGACGACTAAATAAACGTAACTAAAAACTTGAATTTTTTTTCCAGCAGGTTAGAAAACATTGTGGGAAAAGGAGAAAATGCTGGTTACCAGCATTTTCTCCTTTTCCCACAATGTTTTCAAAAGGCTTCTATTTCGGGGTCGTTAAAAGTCGGGATTGTGTGGTAAAGAGTTAACCAAACGACAAAATATTTGGATTGTCCAAATCGAAAAGATTTGCCAATTACAAAATAAAAGTGACTGAAAATTAGAAATTTGTTTTGTGAAGGGTAGAAAATATTGTGGGAAAATGACAAAATGCTGGTTACCGGCATTTTCTCCTTTTGCCTGGATGATGTTTTCTAAAGGCTTCTTTCTCAGGGTCGTCAAAAGTAGGGATTGTGTGAAAATGGGTTAAATGATGGAGTTTGTCTTTGATTGAATAAAAAACATACTGGGAAAAGGAGAAAATACTGGGTACCAGCATTTTCTCCTTTTCCAACAATGTTTCAACGAAGGGTAGTTAAAACTAGAGAGCGTGTGGCAAAAGGTTAAGGACAACAGTGTCCTTTTGCATTGGAAAAAGTATCAATACAGGAGGCATAGGTGTTTTATTTATACATTCTTGGGGCACTGGTGTTAAAGCAATATCATCAGTTATGTTTTTGTGTATTTACACAATGGTTGGTCATCAACTGTTGGACTACTGGCCAGTAGTAGATAGTTTGACCTTGAACAACAGAGCGATATATTTTCCTGTGGCCTGTCATTGACTTTATTCAAGTATCATCTAGGTCATTCTCTATGGCTACTATGAGTGTGCAGTGCTTAAGGTGAGCTTTTGTGAGCTTACTGTTGTGCATTGTTTGTCATCCATTTTGCACCATCAACTTTTACCTTTTGTAATACTCCAGAGGCCACATTTTAAGTCCAACAATCATGGCAATTAATTAGAATCTTTCTGCTAATGATATCCCATTTAAGTCTAAAAAATAGGTCAAATCGGA
Source organism: Tridacna crocea (assembly GCA_943736015.1). Taxonomy (NCBI): domain Eukaryota; kingdom Metazoa; phylum Mollusca; class Bivalvia; order Cardiida; family Cardiidae; genus Tridacna; species Tridacna crocea. The sequence goes on along the minus strand of OX031066.1, from coordinate 23,021,812 downwards.
TTAGAAAGTAGGTGACATGGACAAATCTTAGAAAAACATGTGCGTATTCGGGAGGCCACGTTTTTAATCCCATAGTCATGACTGTTGGTCAGACTGCCTTAAGCTCTGTTGTCTGTTGTGCATTGTCAGGGCATCAACATTTACTTCGTGTGCACTATAGAGGACACATGTTTTGTCAGTCATGAAACTTGGTCAGAATATTTGAGTAACTAATGAAACTTGGTAAGAATATTTGTCTTGATGAATTCTGGGACAAGTTCAAAATTGGATCAGATGGGCTCAAAAAGTAGGTCAAATGGATAAATATTTGAAAAAGATTGTGTAGACGATGGAGTCCATGTTTTCAGTCTGATACTCTTGAAACTTGGACAGAATGTTTTGTTGTAATGATATGTTGCACAGGTTCAAAAATGGGTCATGTTGTGTCAGAGTATTGTCACTGGGCTAAATCTTAGAAAAACCTTGTCAGCACTCTTGAGCTACAATTTCAGCCTGAACTCACAAAATTTAGTCTGAATTAGCTTAATAGTTCAGACTAATAGACTAAGCTCTAGACTTAGTAATAGACCTAGTTCTTATTTTGTATGTGGCGGATGATATTTTTCGACAAGTTTGAAAATGGGTCACCTTAGGTCAAAAAGTAGATAATTGGGACAAATCTTTTAAAAAAAAAATGTGTGTACACTCTGGAGGCCACATTTTCAACCCACCAGTCATGAAAGTTGGTCAGACTGATCTGAGCTATGGGTAGTTCCAAAGTTTGGCTCAACATGACTTGGAGTGAACATGCTGATTTTAATTATGTTAAAAAAAAAAATATTGTGGCAAGCTCAGAGATTGCTCATTATTTCTTAGATTTCTCCTGGCTTTGGCACAAATTGGGAATTTGTTAAGTTGACAACATGTCTATGCAGGAGATAATGATGAACCTTCTGTCAGGCTTTTGAAAGCAGTGCAGAAAAATAACAGCATTAGGCATATTATGATTTGTCATCTGCCGATTTCAATGCATGAAATATGGAAAAGTCGAGAAAGAAAATCATATGGTGAGACAGTTAAATCCTTGCCTTCTCACTTTTAACAACCCTGAGAAAGAAAGCTATAGAAAACATTGTGGGAAAAGGAGAAAATGCTGGTAAGAAGCTTTTTCTCTGTTTCCCATGTTTTCTACCCTTCCTAAAATTAATTTCAATTTAGGAGTCAGATTTATTTTGTTGTTTGCAAATGCTTTTAATTAATGTTGTTGGCTAAAAAGTTAACCCTTTATCACACCACCGCAAGTTTTAACAACCTTGAAATAGAAAACTTTTCAAAACATTGTATGAAAAGGAGAATATGCTGGTAGCCAGCATAGTCTCCTTTTCCAGCAATACTTTCGGTCAAATACCAACTCTATCACTTCAGGCATATTTGATTTGTGATGTACCATTGCTTTCAAGTTGGATTTGTCTAAAATTTTGTTGTTGGTAGAAGATTCGAAGGAAAATACTTCTACTGTTTCAGTAAATCAATGCATGTAATTTTTTCCACTCAATTACAATATTGGTATCCCGTTGTGTTTAACTCGTTACCAAACAACAATATTTTAGGCTTGTCCAAATCAAAAGCATTTGCAGACGACAAAATAAAGTGACTGAAAATTTGAAATTTGTTTTGTGAAGAGTAGAAAACTTTGTGGGAAAAGGAGAAAATGCTGGTTACCAGCATTTTCTCCTTTTCCAACAGTGTTTTCAAAAGGCTTTTTTCCAAGGGTTGTTAAAAGTCCGGAATGTGTGGTAATGGCTCAATTAAAACTTAAAAACATGTTTTTTTTTTCTGTTTGTTTGCAGGAAAATATCTCATTACGTCAGTGTTCGGACGTCTCACCTAGATACCTCATTGTACTTTGACAAACTGAAAGACCCAGAATACTTCACACAAGTAGCAAACGGTAAGTTTTATATTTAATAAACCCTTATTCTGCTGAATACTTGAAATGAAAAATGAACGGCAATAGTAAACACCTTTGTGTTGCTATTTCTAAGAAATGGGGGTGGGGGAGGGGGATGGAGCTGGGTGAGAGATCTAATCATTTGGACTGCTTTCAAAATGGAAAAAGTCTAGAATTTCATTGTTTAAGAAAGAGCTGCAAACTGGGAATCAGATATTAACCCTTTATTAAACGATACCTGGTTTTTACGACCCTGAGATAGAAGCCTTTTGAAAATATTGTGGGAAAAGGAGAAAATGCTGGTAACCAGCATCTTCTCCTTTTCTCACAAGGTTTTCTACCCTGTTGGAAACAAATTTCAATTCCAACAATGTTTTCCCACAATGTTTTCTACCCTGTTGGAAACAAATTTCAATTTTTGATTACATTTGTTTTGTCGTCTGCAAGTCCTTTCATTTTGGACAAGTCTAAATTTTTGTCGTTTGGTAAAGGGTTAAAGATACATCTTCACTTGTTGTCATCCAGATCTGTTACCAATTTTATCTTTATTTTGTGAAATTATGATAAGTCTTGTACCTTCTTGCCGAATGTTGTCCCTCATGGTTGCAAGGTTGTACAGATTACGGAAGATACAAAATGCATTTCATTCTATTGTGGCTTAGCTAGAGACAAAACAACCAATGGAAGACAAATCTCTGGTGTCTCATTATCCTATATGTGTGATAGAAATTTTTTATTTAGGTTTTTAGTGCTATCGAGATTCTACACATTGTAAAGTTTTAACGGTTTTTGTTTACTCTCGGGCTGTAAAGGTTCATCTTTAACCCATTACCAAACGACAATATTTTAGACTGGTCTAAATTGAAAGCATTTGCAGACGACAAAATAAAAGTGACAGAAAATTTTAAATTTGTTTCGTGAAGGGTAGAAAACATTGTGGGAAAAGGAGAAAATGCTGGTTACCAGCATTTTCTCCTTTTCCCACAATGTTTTCTAAAGGCTTCTTTCTCAAGGGCATCAAAAGTTGGGATCATGTGGTAATGGGTTAAATGCAAGTAGATGCAAACAGCTAATACAGCAAAGGTGTATTTTATTCTATGCTGTTTTGTACTTGCACAGTACTTACAACCTTCATTGCCTGATAGTTATTTTTGTCTTGGGATTGCTGACTATTTCTTCATTATCTATTTTGTAATCTGCCAAAGCTTTCAGGATGGATTGTGGTTTGGCAAAGAATTAACCCTTTACCATACAATTCCGATTTTTAACGATCCTGAGAAATAAGTCTTTTGAAAACATTGTGGGGAAAGGAGAAAATGCTGGAAACCAGCATTTTCTCCTTTTCCCACAATGTTTTCTACCTGTCCCAAAACAAATTTGAATTTCTGAGTAAGATTTATTCAGTCTGCTACTTCCAATTTGGACAAGTCTAAAATTTTCAGGTTGAATTTCTATCATCGACCTTGTCAAGTATTCTCAGTTAATGCAATGCTACATAATTCCGAGTCCGGCTGGGTAGCTTGTCAGACTTGTGACCTGGAGCTTGCAGGTTTGATACCTTGAAGAGGTAGTTTTTCTTTACGGCAATTTTTTTTTCCCCTCTCACCTCCAAGTGAGAAAAGCTTACGGTGGCTTAGTGGAAAGCAAGTTGTATCAGTACTGGTGTGAGAAAGCTAGGAAACACATGCAAAGGTGCACTGACCAGCATCAGGTGACCTAATGTTAAAGAGGTGTTAAACTCCACTAAAAACAAAGAAATACATGTATATACAATCATCTAATAACTTGTGAAATTAGACTAATGGAAACAATGTTGGAGAAGGAGAAAATGCTAGTAACCATCATTTTCTCCTTTTCCCACAATGTTTTCTACTGTTTCAAATTCAAATTTAGTCATTTCAGCCACATGTAATTTGTCATCTTCAAATGCTTTGAATTTGGACCATTCTAAACTATTGTTGTCTGTTAGAGGTTTAACTCTTTACCCAAGATGAAATTTTGGACTTGTCCAAATTGGAAGTATTTGTAGACAACAAAATTAATGGTACTCAAAAATTGAAATGTATTTTGGGAGTGGTAGAAAATATTGTGGAAAAAAGAAAAAATGCTGGTTACCAGCACTCTTTCCTTTTTCTAGAATGTTTTCAGAAGTCTTATATCTATATATATATATGTAGGACGTAAAAACCAGGGATTGTTTGGTAAAGCGTTAAATATCTGAAATACTGCTTTTTCAAGGATATTTGACCAGAATATGTTACATAGTAATGCAGTGTAGAACCAAGATCAGACTGCACATCCTATGCAGTCTGATCTTAATCTACACTGTCAGCAAGAACCTGATCCAGCACTGTTAAGGCTGAGCTCCAAAATGCAACGCTAAGAGAGGATCTTGTATCACTGACAAAGTATTGTAAAGATGTCCAGTCTATACATAGATACATATGGCGAAAAAAGTCTGCTTGTGTCATGCCGGAAATAGAAATCGGAGTTCCTCATCAACGGGGGCCGAAATTGCCAATTCCTAAACATAGCAATAAAATGCCAATCTATTCTTCAGTGATGAACTTCTTGTGACTAGAATTCTAAATAGCCTTTTCTTGACGCCATCGAGTTCTTGGCTGCATGGTGTATTACCCTCTTTAGACATTTTTGCAGGAAATGACCTTGCAAAAGTGTCCTTGTAAAATATGGATTATCTATTTGAACTCAAGCTGATATGAAAATATAATTATGTTAATACATTGTGATAAAAGGAGAAAGTGCTTGATATATTCAAGTTCTTCTTATTTAAAAAAAAAAATCCAAATAAAAGACTACCACATGTTGACAAAAGTGGTCTGTAGAATGTAATGTGTGAACCCCACACCAATTAATCAAACCTTGAAGGAGAGGGCTTTTGTAAAATATTGTGGAAAAAGAAGAAAATATTGACAACCAAACATTATCATGTTGGTTTTTTTAGCCATATTTATTTAGTGTCTGCAGCTACTGCTTTCCAGTTGGGCCAGTCTTTAACCCTGCACCAGATAATCTCAATTTTTACTGACACTTAATTAGGAGGAGGGCTTTTTTAAACATTTTGGGAAAAGGAGAAAATGCTGGTAACCAGCATTTTCTCCTTTTCCCAAAATGTTTTCTACACTGTAATAGGCAGATTTCATTTTTTGCATTACATGTAAGTCAACTTACTTTCTCCAAATGCTTTCAATTTGGACTAGTCTAAAATTTTATTATTTGGTAAAGGGTTAAACTTTGTTGTCCTGTAAAAAGCTATGCCCAGCAAGGCAACTAAGGTGAGGTGGCCCTTCCATTGTTTTGCTGGAAAGATAAATAAACAGACTATGCATTGGTGAACTTATTAAAGTCACTTCTTCAAGAGAATTTGGTGCAACTTCTAAAATTATGCTTTTTAAAATTAATGGTACTGATAACTTCCCTATTTCTTATTCAATTCAATATGCTCTAATGCTGTCTCCCTTCACAGGTTTTAGCCTAAATCAACAGTAACTGTCCTTACCCCCTCTCCCTATCCAGATTTAAAGAAAAAAGTTATTTGTGACCTTTTCTTTTTGGTATAGCACAATTGCATTGATTATTAAACTTGATATTTTTCTGTCTTATTTCATGAGCACAAAGTTAGCTTATTTGATTATTCTGTGTTGTACATAGTCCAGGCATCAACATTTACTGTGTGTGCACTCTAGAGGTCCCATTTTCAGTCAAATACTCCTGACACTTTGTATGAATATTTGTGTTGATTATGAATTGAAGAATAGATAATGTCTGGTCAAAAAATCAGTCACTTGGACAATTCAAGGGAATACTTTTTGTGCACTCTAGATGCCACACTTTTAGTCTGATACTAATAAGAATTGGTTAGAATTTTTTTCCTGTTCATAATTTTGTCTCAAACAATTTAATAATTGGGTCACATAGGGTTAAAAGATAGGTCACTGGGGCAAATCATGGAAAAACATTCTGTTGGGACCACAATCTCAGTCTGATACACATGATCTTTGGTCAGAATGTTTCTCTATAGATGACATCTCAGATAAAGTCTAAACTGGGTCATGTCAGGTTAGGTCGGTCTAAAATTAGTGCTTTAACTCTTTACCAAACGATAAAAGTTTAGACTGGTCCAAATTGAAAGCACTTGCAGACAACAAAATAAACACAACTCAAAAATTGAAATATGTTTCCAGAAGGGTAGGAAACATTGTGGGAAAAGGAGAAAATGCTGGTTACCAGCATTTTCTCCTTTTCCCACAGTGTTTTCAAAAGGCTTCTATCTCAGGGTCGTAAAAACCAGGGATCGTTTGGGAAAGGGTTAACACTCACATACCCGGTAATTAGTTTGGATCTCTTCTTTTTTATCAACCCTGAATGACATTACCTTGGTTAGCACTTTAGGGCCAATGGCCATCTTCTTTTTAAATTTAACTGCAGCATTTTCCTGATTGAAGTGAAAAGCGACTATGTAGATACTCAAAATAGAAATAACAGATGAAAAGACAGTCTAGACTTTGTCAAGGATAGAAAACAATGGAGTCCCTCAGGCATTACTGGTTTTTTTTTTCATATTTTGTTAGGAAGCTGTAAGTAATTTCCAGATTGATTTATGTTTTACCCCTTCCCCACCCACAACTGTTCAGTTCTACATTGATTGATAGTTTGAATACTGCTTTGCATTGATTTATTAAATATCATTTTAGCTATATCATGCAAAAGTTTACTGACTTCAACAGAATCCTGGATTTCACCAGTACAAGGCCAGAGATCTAGACCCATTAACCCTGAACTACCATATTTCACCTAATCAATGCTCCTTCTCTAATAGTAACTCCAGAGGAAAACCTCACCCACACCTGACCTTACCTGAAAGTTGGCAACTGGAGTGACAAACTTCCAATTGCAAGTTAACTTCAATAAAACCTATGGATTATGCAGACTGGTGAAATTAAGTGATGGTCCATATTTTATAAATAAACTAAGTCAATATAATCCGGATTACAGATTGATGTCATAAGCACCTGACTTTTGCGATATACATAGCCTACACTTCCAGTAATACTTTAAACTCTCAATTTACGCAAAAGTTGTAAAACCATCTGGAAAATAACTTTAAAAAAGTGAAATGTCAGCAATTAAATCAAAATATTTTAGATTGATATATTGGCTCTTTCAAACAGCAATAGCTTTGCATATGGCACTGATTAAATCTTAGATCAAAGCACTGTACTTACTCTAGGGCACTGAAATTTAAGAAAATTGGCTATGAAAAAGAAGCTCCCTGTGGTTGTTTGGCAATGTGCTTCAGTGCGTTAATTAAGTGAAATATGGTAATTTTAAGAATGTCCTTAAACTTATTATCCAGAATCGTCTAAATTTGAAAGTAGCACTTCTGATTGTTGTCTTACTTTCAAATTTAGACAATTCTAGGGATGTTTTGCATGGTGCCTCATGCTTTAATTAAGTTAAATATGGTATTCTTAAGAATGTCATTAGGCTTATCCAGAATTGTCTAAATTTGAAAGTAGCACAGCATCTGATTGGCTAAACCAAATGGTTTAGCCAATCAGAAGCTGTGTTAATTTCAAATTCAGAAAATCATTGAAAAAAGACTGAGAATGTACTTTATTTAATGGTAAGTGAATAAGGATCATAAAACTGTCCTTCTGAAGGCCACTCCAGTTAAAAAAAACATTTTAGAGGAAGATTTAATCCAAGGCCTCCAGGTTTTGAATCCTACACGTTCATATCAGAGTCATCATAAATAAAACGCCTCTGCTTCATTGTGGTAGATCGCTAGTAACAAATAATAGGTCTGTCTGCCTGAAGGAAAATGCTGAGGTTGGTTTAGCCTTGACTGAGGGACATCTATTGAAGAGCTGTAGCGTAGGAAACTATTCCTGTATTCTTTACTTTATGTCAATATTTTGGAAGTGGCAAAGTCTAAAACATTTGCTGACAATGAGTTAGATATCTTTGAAATTGAGGGATTTGCCTTTGAAAGGCTACAAAACCTTGTTAGAAATGGAAAAAAATTACTGGTTACCAGCATTTTCTCCTTTTACTACTAGGTCATTAAAACTGTGAATTGACTTAATTTTTGCCACGACCAAGCCCTTTTCCCAGACATCATTATGGCAACAGTGCAACATGTAATTCTTCTCAATCCTTAAGGCTTCAGTGGGCTGTTAGTTTCAGTATAGATCAACATTAGACAATACAGAAAGTGTAGGCTGATCATTTATCTGCACTGTGTGCTACCTGAGACCAGTCTACATAGAGCAAGATTGGGTATTTCTGAATTACTGGCAATTACCAAACGAGATTTTGAAGATTATCCTGTCCCTCCTCAGGGCAATAATATTGTCATCTGATGCTATAAGCTGTTTGCCATATCTCCCTTCCTTACCATCTTTAAAGCTTTAAATAATACAATAATTATCCAAAGAGAAATCGGTAGTAACTCTGTACGTTCTCATTATAGCTTGCTTATATTACATCGATTTTAGTAATGCTTATGCGGAGTTCCCAAATTAAATGACGGGATACAGTAGTGCTTTCTAAATTTTCATAGTTAAACCTGTTTTGCGCATAATTAAAATAGTTGTGAAAACAAATCCTTAGCTGTTCGAATATACCCTACATCGCACTACATTTGACAGGTCGAGGGTCAGGAAAGTACCACTTTCTTAATTTTTCGAGATATATTGCCAAGAGTGTAAACTGCTCCCACGTCTAGTTTGCCTCGATATTTGAGTTTACTTACTTTTGCAACATGCATATAAATAGTTATTGCTTAACTGTTTTGAAATGATCCCGGCTCTAGATAAAATCTCTTTCAAGTAAATACTGTATTTAAATAACCTTTGCACTTTTATCATACTTGGGTATTGTGTCAGTAAACTCTTTATAGTGTGAAAAGGAGAAAATGCTTGCTACCAGCATTTTTTCCTTTTCCCACCATGTTTTCAACCATATTGAAGATAAAAATCACCATTTCAGCTAGATATGTTTTGTAGTCTGTAAATGGTTTCAGTTTGGACAAGTCTAAATTATTCATTATAATCATTTGGTAAAGAATTAACTACAGTGTAAGAATAGCCTTCAAGAATTGAAATACAGGAATAGTGTAGTCACCAACCATTCTTAAGACTGTTCTCAGTCTTACTCTACAGAATTTTCTAGATTTGAAAGTATCACAACTTCCGATTGGCCTAGCCATTTGGTTTAACCAATCAGATATTGTGTTTCTTTCAAATTTAGAAAATCTTGGAGACTAAGACCGAGAATGTTCTGAAGAATGGTTAGCAAATGCGAACCCTATACATGTACTCAATTTCATGTATATCTTGGGATAAATGTCAAGCATCAATACAATTCCAACAGACATTCAGTATAAACATCAAAGCCTAATGATTACAGATTGCAGGTTGCACATTTTGTCTAGAATGTCTTTGCCAAGTGGACAGTGTGGATTAAGATCAGACTGCACATTTTGTGCAGTCTGATTTGATCTACACTGGCCACATAGCTAACTCAAACTGTAAAAGGTGCTGTATGGGTTATGTTCTCTCTATGGTGTTTTATGAAATGTGGAGCATGTATTGGAAGAAAATTGGCTCTCGCAGTTTTTCTCAAACTGATTAGCTTTGCAAATTCTGTCCCCCTTTGACGTCATTGTTACAAATCCGCAAGCTTTGGTTAGAGACGGGAATAATTGCCTGTCTGCAATAAAGCACTGTATTCGTGGTGAATGGCCTCATTTTGGTATATCCTTTTATTGCTCTGGGCTGAGCGAAGAAAAATCCAATTTTGAACCAATTGAAGTGGTCCGTTAATTCCAAAGAAATGCATAACCTTGTATGGAGTGAAAGTTTAATTTGTATTGAAATCATCTAATGAAATTTGCCGAGCTTCCTGAGAATTTTGAGATGCATTGGATCGTAAGATTTTTTTTCTCTGGAAAGCATTTTTGCTCACAGCAATTCGCACAATTAGGTGATTGTGTGGTTGTAAATAGTGTTTTATAAGTCTTTTTTAGATGTTAACATGTATTGGAGATTGATTGATGAGCTGTATCATGAAATGATAGAAATTTAGGGATACCTCGTTACAGTAGGAGAGAAAAAATACTGTTAACTCTTTATCAAGCGACAAAAGTTTAGAAATATTCGAATTGAAAGCATTTGCAGATGATGAAATAAACGTGACTCAAAAACCCAAAATTTCTATTTGGAAGTGTAGAAAACATGGTGAGAAAAGGAGAAAATGCTGGTAACCTGCATTTTCTCCTTTTCCTACAATGTTTTAAAAAGCTTTCTCCCTCGGGGTCGTTAAAATTTTGGATTGTGTGGTAAAGAGTTAAAGCTTGAAAGTGTGTAAAGTTGCTCAGCTGTGTAAACACAGAAAAATTATCAGTATCTATGATGTAAGGAATAGATGAAACAAGAAGGGAATTTTGTCCTCATTTAAAACTGGAAACAACAACAGGAATTGCAGGAAAGACCTCCAAAACATGACATGCATAGTATGTCTGTGGTAATCTGTTTTAAACCAAGTACCACACAATCCCTACTTTTTACACCCCTGAGAAAGAAGCCTTTAGAAAACATTGTGGGAAAAGGAGAAAATGCTGGTAACCAGCATTTTTTCCTTTTCCCACAATGTTTTCTACCCTTCACCAAAAAAATTCAAATTTTCAGTCACTTTCATTTTATTGTCTGCAAATGCTTTTGATTTGGACAAGCCTTAACATAATTATTGTCGTTTGGAAATTTGCAACTATCAGGGGCCACATTTGGCATGTAGATACTGTATAACTAGGAATCACATGATGATGGGTATTCAAGGGTTTAAAATACATCATTTTAAAATGGGTTAGCCTTTTACCACGCAGTATAGAGTTTTAATGACCCTGTGAAAGAAAGCTTTTCAAAACATAGTGGGATAAGAAGAAAATGCTGGCATTTTCCACAATGTTTTCCACCCTTGTCTGAGAAGAGTTCCATTATTTGAGCCACCCTTAAACCTTTCGGTTACCAAATGACAAAATTTTAGACTAGTCCAAATTGAAAGCGTTTGAAGACGACAAAATAAATTTGACTAAAAAATTAAAATTTGTTTAAGGAGGAGAAGAAAACATTGTGGAAAAAGAAGAAAATGCTGGTTACCATCATTTTCTCCCTTTCCCACATTGTTTTCAAAAGGTCTCTTTCACAGGGGTGTTAAAAGTCTGGATTGTGTGGTAAAAGGTTAACTCTTTACCACACAGTCCAGATATTTAACGATCTTAAGAAATAAGGCTGTTGAAAACCCTGAAGGAAATGGAGAAAATGCTGGTAACCAGTGTTTTTCTCATTTTCCTACAATGTTTTCAATCCTCCCCAGCAGCACAAATTTAAATTTTTGAGTCTGTTACAGGAGACCACTCTTTCATGCATGGCTTGTCCCGATTTAAATGAAATACCTAGCAACTGCATTAGAGAGATATCTGTTCAGCTCATTGGTTATGGTATTGGTCTTTTAAACTTCAAAAAATGAGGATATCTGCCAGTTAACCCATTACCACACAATCCCTACTTTTGAAGCCTCTGAGAAAGAAGCCTTTTGAAAACACTGTGGGAAAAGGAGAAAATGCTGGTAACCAGCATTTTCTCCTTTTCCCGCAGTGTTTTCTACACTTCCCAGAACAAATTTCAATTTTTCAGTCACTTTTATTTTGTCCGCTGCAAATGCTTCCAATTTGAACCAGTCTAAAATTTTGCCGTGTGGTAAAAAGTTAATGGGTTTGAATCCCACCAGAGGTGGTTTGTATTTCAACTGTGCATTTGTTGAGGACTTTCATGTTTGTAAGAGAGTCACATTTATTTTGTTTTCTGCAAATGCTTTCGATTTTAAGAAGCCGAAAAATTCATTTTGTAAAGGGTTACCTCTATACCAAACGACAAAATTTTTGGCATGTTCAAATCGAGAGCTTTTGCAGATAACTAAATAAAAGTGACTGAAAATTTGAAATTTGTCTTATGATGGATAGAAAACATTGTGGGAAAAGGAGAAAATGCTGGTTAGTAATGTTTTCTAAAGGCTTCTTTCTCAGGGTCGTCAAAAGTAGTGAGTGTGTGGTAATGGGTTAAACATTGTCTTTTGCAAATGCTCAAAATTTTGACAAGTCTGCATTTTCTTGTGTGATAAAGAGTGAAACCAAGCACTTTCAGTGATATTATCATTTGTTTTAGGTGGAATCCATGGGATACCCAGACGGAGAGAGTCCTTTGCGAGAATTCACTCTATGACAATTGAAGCCCCAATAACCAAAGTAAGTGACGTTTCATAGACAGAGATGAGTAATCTCCCTTTACTAGATGTGTGTGTGTTTCTGTATCTCTCTCTGTCTCTGTTGAGTTATCCTTGTAATTCAAACACCATACAGAACTGACTCTTTATGAGCCTGCCATTGAAAGTTTCAGAAACATAGAGGAAAAAGTGTCATTTGCTTTCTTAAGCCATAGATGCTTTTCCTGTAAGGTTTCACTTGCAGTACAAGGAAATTTTTCTCCATCCAACTAAATGAAATTTTTCACAGAGTGACTAATTATAGCTAGTTTTTTAGCTCACCTGAGCACAACGTGCTCAAGGGGAGCTTTTAGGATCATCCGGTGTCCGTCGTCCGTCGTCAACAATTCTTTAAACATCAACTCCTCCTAAACCGCTGAGCGGATTTGGACCAAACTTGGCAGGAATGTTCCTTGGGAGGTCCTCTTTAAAAATTGTTCACAGAATTTGATTCCATCAAAAACTCTGGTTGCCATGGCAACCAAATGGAATTTTTTAGCAAATTCTTTAAAAATCTTCTCCTCTGAAACCGCTGGTCGGATTTTGAAATAATTTCACAGATATGTTCCTTGGGTGACCCTTTTAAAAAATTGTTCGTGAAATTTTGATTCGTCAAAAAATGTGGCTCTGGTGAATGGGGGCTTCTTGCACTATACAGAAATGAAGGAATTCTTTAAAAATCTTCTCCTCTGAAACCGCTGGTCGGATTTTGAAATAATTTCACAGATATGTTCCTTGGGTGACCCTTTTCAAAAGTTGTTCGTGAAATTTTGATCCATCAAAAAATGTGGCTCTGGTGAATGGGGGCTTCTTGCACTATACAGAAATGAAGGAATTCTTAAAATATCTTCTTCTCTGAAACCGCAGGTCAGATTTTGAAATAATTTCACAGAATTGTTCCTTGGGTGACCCTTTTAGAAAATTGTTCGCGAAATTTTGATTGGTCAAGAAACATGGTTCTGGTGAATGGGGGCTACTTGCATTATACAGAAATGAAAATATTCTTGAAAATTCTTCTTCTCTGAAATGGCTGGACAGATTTTGAAATAATTTCACAGAGATGTTCCTTGGGTGACCCTTTTCAAAAATTGTTCGCGAAATTTTGATAGGTCAAGAAACATGGCTCTGGTGAATGGGGGCTACTTTCACTATACAGAAATGAAGAAATTCTTGAAAATTCTTCTTCTCTGAAACCCGTGGTCAGATTTGAAAATAATCTGACAGAGATGTTCCTTGGGTGACCCTTTCCAAAAGCTGTACATATAATTTTGATCCGTCAAGAAACATGGCTCTTGTGAATGGGGGCTACTTGCACTATACGGACATGATGAAATTCTTTAAAATTCTCTTTCTCTGAAACCCCTGGTCAGATTTTGAAATAATTTCAGAGAGATGTTCCTTGGGTGACCCTTTTCAAAACTTGTTCGTAAATTTTGATCCATCAAGAAACATAGCTCTCATGGATGGGGGCTACTTGCTCTTACACAGAATTGAAGAATTCTTAAAAATTCTTCTTTTTGAAACTGATGGTCAGATTTCGAAATGACTTTTACAGGTGACCTTTTGAAAATTGCTTGGCAAAATTATAAATTTGGTTCCAATGTTTCAATACCTCAAAAAAAAATAGACTATGGTCATCTCAAAAATTCAGGTGAGCGATCCAGGGCCATCTTGGCCCTCTTGTTTGTAAGTCTAAATCTCAGTCTATATAATATTAATGGTTTAGAGATGATATTTACCTTTTTTAGCTATTTTTTAGCTCACCTGAGCACAACGTGCTCAAGGGGAGCTTTTAGGGTCACTGGGTGTCTGTCGTGAGTCGTCCGTCGTGCGTCGTCAACAATTCTTTAAACATCAACTCCTCCTAAACCGCTGGGCCAATTTGGACCAAACTTGGCAGGAATGTTCCTTGGGAGGTCCTCTTTAAAAATTGTTCACAGAATTTGATACCGTAAAATGGAATTTTTTAGCAAATTCTTTAAAAATCTTCTCCTCTGAAACCCCTGGTCGGATTTTGAAATAATTTCACAGATATGTTCCTTGTGTGACCCTTTTCAAAAATTGTTTGTGAAATTTTGATTAGTCAAAAATTGTGGCTCTGGTGAATGGGGGCTACTTGCTCTATATAGAAGTGAAGGAATTCTTAAAAAATCTTCTTCTCTGAAACCGCTGGTCAGATTTTGAAATAATTTCACAGATATGTTCCTTGGGTGACCCTTTTCAAAAATTGTTCGTGAAATTTTGATCCGTCAAAAAATGTGGCTCTGGTGAATGGGGGCTACTTGCACTATACAGCAATGAAGGAATTCTTAAAAAATCTTCTTCTCTGAAACCGCTGGTCAGATTTTGAAATAATTTCACAGAAATTTTCCTTGGGTGACCCTTTTCAAAAAATATTCCCAAAATTTTGATCCGTCAAGAAACATGGTTCTGGTGAATGGGGGCTACTTGCACTATAGGGAAATGAGGAAATTCTTAAAAAATTTTCTTCTCTGAAACCACTGGTCAGATTTTGAAATAATTTCTCAGGGATGTTCCTTGGGTGACCCTTTTCAAAAATTGTTCACAAAATTTTGATCCGTCAAGAAACATGGCTCTGGTGAATGGGGGCTACTTGCACTAAAGGGAAATGAAGAAATTCTTAAAAATTCTTCTTCTCTGAAACGGCTGGACAGATTTTGAAATGATTTCACAGAGATGATCATTGGGTAACCTTTTTCAAAACCTGTTCACAAAATTTTGATCCGTCAAGAAAGATGGCTCTGGTGAATGGGGGCTACTTGCACTATATGGAAATGAAGAAATTCTTGAAAATTCTTTTTCTCTGAAACCCCTTGTCAGATTTTAAAATAATTTGACAGAGATGTTCCTTGCGTGATCCTTGCTCTTGTGAATGGTAGCTACTTGCACTATATGGACCTGATGAAATTCTTAAAAATTCTCTTTCTCTGAAACCCCTGGTCAGATTTTAAAAGAAATTTTCCGAAATGTTCCTTGGAAGACCCTTTTCAAAACTTGTTTGTAAATTTTGATCCATTCAGAAACATAGCTGTCGTGGATTGGGGATACTTGCTCTTATACAAAAATGAAGAATTCTTAAAAATTCTTCTTTCTGAAACTGATGGTCAGATTTCGAAATGAATTTTACAGGTGACCTTTTGAAAATTGCTTAGCAAAATTATAGATTTGGTTCCAATGTTTCAATACCTCAAAAAAAATAGGCTATGGTCATCTCAAAAAATTCAGGTGAGCGATCCAGGGCCATCTTGGCCCTCTTGTTTATGTTATTCATCACTCACTTCTATTCTGTAATTAGCACCAAAGCTGGTAGTACATGTATTGTATAAACCCATTTCTTGTATGTCGGTTTCGAAAAAAAGTTCTTTATAATCACTTGTCAGTCAGTCTCGTTCATTGCTTCTGAGAAACATTAATCCTTTACTTTGCAATACACAAGGCCTTTGAAAAGATTGTGGGAAAAGGAGAAAATGCTGGTAATCAGCATTTTATCCTTTTTCCATAATGTTTTCTATCTTACCAAGGACAAACTTCATCTTTTGTGTCGGCTTAAACTTGTCTGAAATTTGTTATCGTTAAAAGGACTAACTGATTTTCTCACCATCATGTGCTTAGTCATCAAGGGATTCCAACCAGGAACCTTTGATAAGAAAACCACTATCGCCCTCGTGGATTATTTACAGTGCCTCATAACCCACAACTGTGGTTTATTGAACAATAAACCGCAATAAGAAGATTATTTCTTAATTAGAACACGGTTTCAGCTCACTAAAGTTTGAAAATGGCCTGTCTAATTTGTTTACTACCCATCCACTTTAGATGTTCAATCAGTCACCAAGTTTCATAATTCCAAAAGAGTCATGACTTTCACCTTTCACAGCCCTAGTTGTCTTTGAGGCCACTGAAGATCAAGATCGCACTGCACAATTAGCACTCTTAGGCTTAACTCTTTACCAAGTGATAAATTTATAAACTGGCCCAAATTGAAAGGACTTGAAATGATGATGAAATTAATGTGACTGAAAAATCGAAATTCGATTTTAGAAGGATAGAAAACACTGTGGGAAAAGAAGAAAATGCTGGTTACCAGCATTTTCTCCTTTTCGGATAATGTTTTTCAAAAGGCTTCTCCCTCCGGGGCTTAAAAGTCGTCATTGTGTAGTGAAGGGCTAAACCAGTTCCAAACAATTTCATGGTTTGAACAACCTGACAACCTGACAAAAAAAGTCTTCTGAAAACATTATTGGAAATGGAGAAAATGCTTTTCACTAGCATTTTCTTCTTTCACATCCATATTCTACTCTTTCAGCCGCAAATACCACCATGTAAGATATATTTAAATAGTAGTTTCATAATGGTAGAGTCTAAAATTGTTGTCAGTTAAAGGGTTAATTTCATATGCAAGCAGGTGTCATTTCCACCTAGAACAAAATAAAACTCTGCATTTCAAGTAGAAGGCTTATTTTATGAAAAAGAAGCAGATGGAAATGTAAGCATATTTTTTTTATTATCTATATTTTGTTGAATTACAAAAAATTGTTTCATTACATAAATAGTCATTTTTAAAAAAAATGATTGTTTAGATGAGTTTGTGAAGTAATCATTTTATGATATTTTGTTTGGTTCACTTGAAGAAAAATGAAAATATTAAAATGATTTATTATAAAAGAGAGAGCAAATTAAAATGATTTATTATAAAAGAGAGAGCAAATTTTCAATAACCTATCTGATTTTGAAGTGAGTGTTTAATAGTTGAGATTTGATATTTAGGCCAGGAATTTAAGTGTATAGAATCTCAATTTATAAATGAAAATTTTGCTGAATAAAAACTTTTTTTCCTAATACTAATTAATATAAGTTGTTAAAAATTTAAATACTACTTAAACAGATAAAATGTGCTTTAGAGTAGAATTAAAAGATGAAATCAACAGAATGAAAATAAATTACGAACGCTTAGACAAAATTCAAATTATTCAACTTCTTGAGAAACCCTCTAAGCTACCTAAGATTACTTGAGTTGCTTTTAACCTTTTACCAGACAGTCCCTTGTTTTTACAACCCAGAAGTAGAAAGACATTATGGGAACCAGGATTTTTCTCCTTAGCCCACAATGTTTTCTGCTCTTCTAAACTCAAGTTGTAATTTCTTTATTCTTTTGTCGTCTGCGAATGCTTCCACTTTGGGGAGGTCTAAAATTTTACTGTTTGGTAGAGACTTAAAAGTACTTTAACTCCATGCCAACTAACAAAATATTAGTCGTCCCAATTGAAGTAATTTGTAAATAACAAATTCGGAGTGGCTGTTATGGTGGTATTTATATTTGATGAGGTAGAAAACATTGTGGGAAAGGAAAACATGCTTGTCACCAGTTAATTATGGACCCTATTCATGAGACAAAAAAATACAGTATGTTGATCATTTAACCCTTTACTCCATATTGCATTTCTACGGTATCCTAAATAACAGCAAGGATGAAATAGTTTCTTATGTGACCGTATATGGCACCTTTTGACAATGTAGAAAACATTGTGGCAAAAGGTGAAATTGCTCGTCACGAGCAATTTCACCTTTTGCCACAATGTTTTCCAAAGGCTCCTACATGCAATGGGTAGAAATGAGTATCTATGGAGTAAGGGTTAATGATTATGAAATGCTTCAATCCTCTCCTGCATTACCCTTTACAAAACTATCTTGGATTTCAATAGCCATTATGGAAGATGCTGTTTGGTAACCAGCATTTTCTCCTTTTCCCACTAAGTTTTTTAAATCCTTCTGAAGACTATGAAATTAATTTTGTTATCTGCAAATGAGCTAGTGTTTTATGAAAATGGGGCTTAATGCATTTTCAAAAAGTATCGACCAAGATTAGCATAGGCAGATGTGCAGGCTGGCCTGGACTAAAACTTTTCGCTGGTGGTAAAATTTCTGTATGTCCAAGGACCAGTCTACCTTGTGATTAGGTCAGTTGTGAAAGACAGCGGCTATTATGGATCCATAACTGTGTGATGGCTTGCCTTGGTGAAGTGCATCATGGAAATGCATTAAGCCCCCTTTTGCCAGAGCATGGCTCAAATATGTTCAATTTGGACAGGCGTAAAATTTTGTTGGTTGGCAAAAATTAATATAAACAACATGAAACACAAAACATTGACATGTGTTATTTGTGTTATTTGTTTATACTTGATCACTCCATGTCACTGAATGGAACTGTCATAATTTTAGGAATAGCAAATTAATTTTATTCAATAATATCAACCATCCAAAGAGCAAAAACAAAAGAAATTTGATTTTAGTTAGTAAATATTTTGATCCATTTAAAGTGCACAAACAAAACATTTTCTTGGCTAACTGATAGGTTAGATTACGTAATTGTACTGTTTATTTAGGGCATTTTACCAATCATCAAAATAAATCCTTTTTGTAGCCAAATCTTTTATGATATACCGATTTTCTCATAGAACATTCTATGTTGTTTTTCTACGATCCTGAGTTTAAAGCCTTTAAAGCATTGTGGGTAAAGGAGAAAATGCTGGTAACCAGCATTTTCTCCTTTTACAACTATGTTTTCTACCCTACTGGAAACATATTTTAATTTTTGAGTAACGTTTATTTTGACATCTGCAAGTGCTTTCAATTTGGACCAGTCTAAAATTTTGTCTTTTGGTAAAGGGTCATAAAACTGGCAGAAACTAAATTAACCCTTTCCTAAACAATCCCTTGTTTTTACGACCCAGATATAGAAGCTATTTGAAAACATTATGGGAAAAAGAGAAAATGCTGGTAACCAGCATTTTCTCCTTTTCCCACAGTGTTTTCTAACTTAGTTGAAACAAATTTTAATTTTTGAGTTACCTTTATTTTGTTGTCTGCAAGTGCTTTCAATTTGAACAATTCTAAAATTTTGATGTTTGCTAAAGGGTTAAGAAGTATCCTTAATGGTCAAACCAAAAAATAAATTAGACTATCTTGTAAAATTTAAGATCAATCAGATTAATATTCCCAAGAGGTAATTAAAACCAAATTGTCTTAACATCAAAGTCATTTTCACCTTTTAAAACTCACTATATCACCATTAACCTGTGCAGTCTGATCTTCATCTACAATGAACATTTTGCACACCTTAAAGTTGTACTCGGAAGCCTAAGGCTTGAATCTTGTATTCAGTTGACAAAATTCTCTTGTAGCAACCTCCATGTGGTTTGAATTGAATGTTTTACAAAATATAGTACATTGTTGGTCAACTATCTGATAAGCACTTTGTGTGCTGTAATGTGCAATCTGATCTTACTCTTCACTATATATCTTTTGTAAGCACAAAGGAAAAGTTTTTCTTTTTAACTCATTACCAGACAACAGAATTTTCGGTTTACCCAAATCGAAAGCATTTGCAGATGACCAAAAAAAAAAAATGGACTGAAAATTTGAAATTTATTTTGTGAAGGGTAGAAAACATTGTGAAAAAAGGAGAAAATGCTGGTTACCAGCATTTTCTCCTTTTTCCACAATGTTTTCTACAGGCTTCTTTCCCAGGGTTGTCAAAAGTAGGGATTGTGTGATAATGGATTAATCTGATGCATGCTGATTTTATAGAGCAGTTATTTATTGAAATCCATGTTGCTCAGGAGCAAAAAATAGCCTTGTCACCAGGGCCAAATTTCACATTTTGTGCTGTCTGATCTTGATCTTCTCCGACCATAAGTGCAACTTAAGCTGTGAAAGGCACCTTAATGGTTAAGAATTTTCTGAACTTTTGTTTAGCTGGAAGAAATAGTTTATGATCATAACTTTTTGAAATTTGTCCCACTCTCTAAATGTACGATTAGAATGCAATTTAGTTTAGTTTAATCCTTTATCACACAATCATGACTTTTGATAACCCTGAGGTAGAAGTCTTTTGAAAACATTGTGAGAAAAGGAGAAAATGCTCGTAACCAGCAATTTCTCCTTTACCCACAATGTTTTCTACCCTTTCCAAATCAAATTTTGATTCTTCAGTCACATTTATTTTTTCATCTGCAAATGTTTTGAATTTGGACCAGTCTGTAAATTTGTTGTTTTGTAAATAGTTAAACATATTTTTTACATTGATTGAGAAACAGGCTCTTAGAACTTAAACTAATCTCTCTCCATTCCACTACACCAATACTTGTGCCAAATGTGTGAGCAAATGTTGACACATGCTCACCAGTCTCAAACTTGGGACCTTTCGGTTACAAGCGAGACATTCTACCTCACAACCACAGACACCACACTTCAGTGCAAATAAAAGTTCTTTGTGAAATTGGGTACATTTGTTAATTATTCAGGAAATTTTTGGGGCCATGATTTGGCCCCAGCCTTTTTTCATATTCATACTGAATATTAAATTGAGGTTTCTAGCTGTGACAGTTTCAAGAAAAGGTTTTGATTATATCTTTGTAACAGGTTTTCAGTCTTTAGTATTCTTTACAATCAAACTGATGGAAATATTCACCAACCATGATATTTTTCTTGATGATTTTGTAAATATCATGAAAACCTTGTAGTAGTAACAAAATTTCTAATTAAATTTAAATCTTGTGGCCAGTGTTCGCTACACCCAGTCAGTAGAAACAAGGCTGATGGATTGATAATCATATGATAGAATTAATGAGGTCTTTCACATTTTGGCAAAATTTCAATCATACTCTTTCACATTCAAAGAATTCCCAATCCCAAATCAAATGTATTTCAAAGGAAAGTATTTTTCACAGAATAGGGAGAAAACATGTTGGAAAAGGAGAAAATGCTGGTAACCAGCATTTTCTCACCCATGATGTTTTTAAAAGGCCAGGTCAAACATACTGTTACTGGTATATAGCTGTTTTGTCCAGAATATATTCTCAGTAGCAGACTGTAAATCAAAGATCATACAGAGTGCATGTTTGATGCAGTTTGATCTTGATCTATTGCAAAAGATCTTGAGCTTTTGGCAAGGCTCTAGGGGTTTAGTTAAAATGAAGTATTTGACTTTTTATATATGGGATGATTTTTTTTTTTATTTTTTCCTGTAAAATATTTGTTATTGTTACCATGGAAATAAACAAAAGTAGAATTGAGAAAGTCATATCATGGCGGTACTTTTCCAGAAGTTTGAAAGTGTGTTTTTCATATTTATGTAATATACATAATCTATACTATAACTGTAGACATATTTCCTCTTTTTTCCCCACTTTTTTTCCTTTTCTAGGTTATAAACATTATTAACACTGCACAGGAGAACTGCCCAATAACAGTAGTTCAGGCTTTAGATAAAGTCTTAGAGATTTTACGCACTAGTGAGCTTTATTCCCCATTTTTTGCCCAAGAGATGAAAGACAACGACCCAATGACCAGCGACTACCTTGGCGGGCTGGTTTCAGTAAGCATTACCTTTTTTTTCTTCCTCATACTATTGCTGTCTTAATCTTTTAACAAGTAACTCAATGTTTTAACCCTTTACCATACAATTCTGACTTCTAACGACCCTATAGAAACAGCCTTTTGAAAACATTTTGAGAAAAGGAGAAAATGCTGGTAACAGCATTTTCTCCTTTTCCCACAATGTTTTCTACACTTTCAAAAGCTTATTATTTCAGGCAGAATGAAAATGTCACCTACAAGTGCTTTCAATTTTGACTGGTCTAAAATTTTGTCACTTGGTACAAAAGCATCTGTATATCTTTTAATACGAGAGTTATGGGCCTTAAGGACCCTAAAGTAGACCCCTTTTGAAAACATCAGAGGGAAGAGGAGAAAATGCTGAAACCAGAATTTTTTCCTCCTGTCTTGTTTTCAAAAGCATTTTTTTTCAAAATCACAATAATACAGGGTCTTTTTGTAGAATATTTCTCCTAAATTCTTCACCACACTGCACAAAGGTAAAGACTTGCTCAAATTGAAAGTTTTTAAGGAATGACAAAAAGCAGAATGAAGTTTTCAAGAATTTGACTTATCAGTGTTGATTGAATGGATATTAAATAATGTCCTTAAAGAAGAACAAGGCAATAAATTCTTCTCACTCTAAAGCTGAAATATGTTTTACGCTGATTAATCAACCTGCAAAAATCCAAACTAAATGAACAGTTGATAGTGATGCAAAGAGATCTTAGAGAAATTACAGCCTAAAAGTGGCTGTTTAGTAGATTGCCTGAAAAATGCTAAAACTTTACCAGGAGTTGTGAAAAATTACTTATTTTTGTCTTGCAATGAAATGAAAGACAGACATTGCAATCTGGGGTAATTGCTGTGTTTTAGGAAAATGAATTTCTTATGTTTTCGAAGAGAAAAAAAGTCTGAAAGCAGAAAAGTCAGCATTAGATATGCAACATTTACTGTTCAGTGTGTAATACTCTTAAAGTTTTTTTTATAATACAGGTAATCTACTAACAAACATTGTTATAACCACTCAGGTACTAACCAACTAATGATACTGTTACTTGATCTGTACTTGTAACATGTTGCTCCAAATAAGTCAGGAACTCAAGACCAAGAAGATGGCACTATTGAGCACCTGTTTTTGTTTAACTCTTTCACTACATAGCAAATTAATTGTGTTTTCTTGAAGACTAAAAAGTACATTTCCTTTGCAAGATCAAGAGACAGTTTGGTCATAATCCAGAAAATAACAAAGGGGCAGATTGCACATTCTGTGCAGGCTGATCTTGATCTACACTGTCCATAAAAAAGCTGGTATCTTCTATGGTATGTAAAGAGTTGATACTTTGATGATCGGTCAGCAGGTCTAATTGTATAAAAAGATGATTGATAATATCAGCCTGTTCGTCTTAGTGAAAAACACCATGTCCTCAAGATAAGTATTTTGTCATGATGTATTTTGGAAACGACCATTATGTTTCATTGAAAGTCAACAATTTGTGTTCAAGATGATATACAAACAGCCTTCAACTTGAAATAGTGACTCCTTTTGATTGAATGAGTTAAATTTACATGAGCATTGTAAAAGTAACAGGAAAGAGTCTTAGTGCAGTTTTTTAATACAGTGGAGCTCCGTTATAACGCTGTCGGTGGGATCCATGGTTGTCAACAGCGTTATATCCGGGGTTACGCTTATAACGCTGATTCCCCCCCCACACACACACACACACACACTACCCGCAGCCCATCCGCCAATCATTGCCAGACTACAGAACTATGGCTTATTAATTACAGTTTATCGCAAATTTATTCTGACAAAAATGAAATAGCAATGTTCCAAATACTAAAACTAAGACATGCCTATTTACGTTTAAACATTATTTATATAGGACATTGAACAATTTAGATTCTTTTCTACGTAACGCCTGAACTATTCCCAGTTAGTTTCTGTCATCAAATAACGTTACAACTATGTAAAAGAGCTTATTTTACCTTTAGGACCGTTTCTTTTAGAATTATTCAGCCGCTGTTTTGCTAAATTACTGCAAGATTCATTCCAAAATTAAATTAAACGGTATCGTTTTGGATTGCAGACGGTGCCGCCGCCATGTTTTTTTAATCATGCTGATGATTGCATAACGAACCCTAATCGGCAATGACGAAAGAAATCTTTTTTATAATCAAACGAGATAAGACCCCCGTACATGTTGAAAGTCACAGGGGAATTTAACCTACTATCCGTAAAGAAATCACATCAGTCGTTTATTCACACAATTTTTGCAGTAAAATTTGCATTAGTGGTACTACCTTCAGTCTGAAGGTGTCTGCTCCGATGCTATTTTTGTGACTGGTCTTCGCTAACACCTTCAGTCCAGCCATTCATTCAAGGCTTCTGGAAAAAATACGATGTTACCAGCATCTTTTCGAACGGCTCAATGCGACAAAATTTCCAATGACAGCTAATAAAATGGGTATGGATCGTTAGATAAATGATTAATCTTTAAGAGCACACAAAATATGCTGCAAAATACCAATTAAATCAATGGGAATTTACCTTTTTCCCAACGTAAATAAATCCAGCGTAATTTGTAAACAACTAACACGGCGACTTCCGTTAGTCAGGCATGCGCACTCAACGGAATTTGAAATTTGTACAGTCTGGTTCCCTAATCCTATACAGCCAAGTTCGATCAAGGTGCGTTTGTTTACAGCAAAATTCGCAACTAAACCATCCTGTAGCGTGTCAGAGATGCTGCGATTTCTGCCAAGACATGCGCATTGAAAAGATCACCATGTTTTGATTTCTGGTGAAGTAGGTCAACGATTATTTACGTTGTAAAGTACAGATTTGCACAAAAGTAAGAGTTGGATATGAACCAACACCAGTTTTTTTGTAAAGATTAATCATTTATCTAACAATCCATGCCCATTTTATTAGTTGTCATTTGAAATTCTGTCGCATAGAGCCGTTCGAAAAGATGCGGGTAAAATCGTATTTTTTCCATACGGGTTCAATGAATGGCTGATATGAAGGGGAATGCGAAGACCAGTCACAAAAATAGCATCGGAGCAGACACCTTCAGACTGAAGGTATAGTGGTACATGTATGACGTAACACACCAATAATGCAAAGCGAAAGGGTTGTAAGTGCAAGTGTTTGTCGTACACACTTAAACCGTTTCGCCTGAAAAATTTACACCTGGCTATGGGCTGACCTCCATTCAAAACTATGCAATCACGCAATAAGCCAGTATCTCTGTTGCTTTATATTTTCTGATACAACCCTTCTGCGTATCGTAATGATAGTTGGAAGAGTACCCCAGTCGTGTCACGTGTACGTTGTGTAGTCGGTAGAAAGAGAGTCATTCGGCTATTTTCTGATATCGCCGTTACGATCTACATGCAGACAGACATATTGATGTGAAGTTTGTATAATGCAAGACTGTTTGCAAAGACAATTAGGGGACGAGGGCCTTTTGTTACCTACTGTGCGTGTATTTGTCAAAGTAATTGTGCAAAGCCATAGGTGATAAATGTAATCAACAAGGTAAAGGTGTGAAAAATTGTCACGTTATGTGTACGGTATCGATTTTTTTTTTTTTACCGAGAGGTCTCTTTTTTTTACATCGAAGATTCTTGTGAGAGCAACGGTGGATTCGGATCAGACTCGAAATGGTCAACCCCCGAAATTTTGGGAGCCAAAGGACACCCGCGTTATAACGGAATCAGCGCTATAGCGCACTTCGTGTAACAGAGTTCCACTGTATATCAGATATTTTCTTTTGTACCATTATGTAAATAGTTTGGACCGTAACTGTTTATTCTGGTATAGTCACCTGAAACAGTCATGAAATGCTAAATATGATAATTATGTTATTTGAAAATGGTTGTTGGTAAAGTTGTTTATCCTTTCTTGCAATAACTAGTCATGATTGTGTGACTATTTGTCCCTGCAGGTGACTACTAAAAAAAACCTTTAAGCAAAAAATTATTTCTCAACTTAAAGTCTTGTTCTAAAGTGAATGTGCTAGCCCATCCACTGTAAAGGTGTCAAAATTTATTAATACCAGGAGGAAGAGGATATTTCCTGTTTTCAAAGTATTTTATGACAGTTTTGAATATTTAAGAATTAAACATGGAACCAAGAGCATGTGAACATCACCTGTTTTAAAACCTTGGGAATTTTTTTCATATCCTGCCCCAAATGACAAAATTTTGCACTGGAACAAATTGAAAGCGTTTCGTAGACAACAAGATAAAATTTCAATGTGTCTCATGCAATGGGATTTTATATGAAAAGAAAGAAGAGATGTTTGGAGAATGAAAACATGCTTGTTATCAGCATTTTATCCTTTTCTTACATTGTTTTCAAAAACCCTTTTCTTCAGGCCGGTTATAATTTGGGATTGTTTAGTAAAATCAGGGTTCCCTCTGGCTGCTTTTTTTCTTGAGCCATCACTTTCGCCAAATGAGAAAAGGTTGCGCCAAATTGAAATAATTGGAGCCAGTTGGTGCCAATCTTAAAAGCAGTCAATCAATATCTTTATTCAAGTATTTAGGCCTCTGGCTCATATACA
Source organism: Tridacna crocea (assembly GCA_943736015.1). Lineage (NCBI taxonomy): Eukaryota > Metazoa > Mollusca > Bivalvia > Cardiida > Cardiidae > Tridacna > Tridacna crocea. The sequence continues at coordinate 22,995,568 of OX031066.1, read as the reverse complement.
CTTACAAAATATTCAATTTTTGCATAATGAGTGACATTCTCATAATAAATGAAAACAGAGTTTAGTTTACTTTTTGTTTGCTTATCATCAACTCGTTGTGTGTTTCAGTGCATATTTGTAACATGATTGACAGTTGGAATAGATCTAGATCAGAAGACACCAATATGCAGTCCTATCTAGGTCTGTTCAAACTGTCAATGAGAATTTTACTCCATGAAAAAACACAATCACAAATGATTGGTCAATAAGTTACCACTGCATGGTTGTGTCAGGAGCAATAATATAAACAAGAAAACATTTGTTTTTATCTGATTTAATTACTTGTATCTATGTTGAATGTATGAATATATTCCAATATTCCAAAACTTAGTTTTGTTAACAATGATAAATCATTATGTATTAAGTACCAGTAGATCTGTCATTAAAATTGAAAAACCACTATGACAAAAGCAGAAATAGGTCATTGATAACCATTTCATCTGTTGTAACAAAATTTTAAAGAGAGACTTTATGAAACAGATAGAGGTCTAAATGGTACAAATCAAACAACAAAGTCAACATGAGAAAAAATCTTACAAAAGTAGAAATTGTTCATTAAGAGAAATTTCTAGATCTAGAAAAAATGTTCATGAGGGAACTTTTTACATTTTGAAACATTCATAAGTTAAAATGTTAAATACCAAACAAGTTTTTCGAAAGGTGGGCGATTAATGCAGGAAAAACGACAGAGAAAACTTCGAGGACGACGAGAACATGACCGTCCGGGTTTTAGTCACTGCCGACGCGGTCGGCATTTCGGAAACCGCGGTATATTAATTTAACACAGAATATATTGATTCTACTGCAGTTATGATTAATTTTGATATTGAGAAATATTCACGATTTATATAGGACTCTGGTCTTCGATACTTTAACTTTCTCACAGTTTTTTCTCAAATTAACTGATACTAGCCGGAAGTTTGTTATCGGAAGTGTACGTATATTCGGATAGTCGGGTGTAAATTTGTTACCGATCTGTAAACTAACGTGCATTACGTCGATGCCGCACTTTATCCCTGCTAACTTAACCTTATCGATGAATAAGCGGTCATTCATCCATGCAATGCGTTGAAAGGGACCAATATCACAATGTACGGCACCCCGATAGAAATATCGGCGCCAGTCATTTTCGCCAATCAGCATTTTCTTGCGCCAGTTTTAAAAATCTATCGCAAATGGCGCCAAATGCGAAGCCCAGCGGGAACCCCGGTAAAATGATAATTACATATACTAAAATGGCGAGAAAAGGATATTGCAGTGATGTTTAATAATATTTTTTGTAATGGTATTGTCAAATGTATTTTCTTGTACTATTTTTGGTCAAGGTAGTAGCAGAATAACTGTGCATCCAGATGCATGCCTTTATATTGGTATTGATTTCCTAGTTACAAAGGATATAGGAAAGCGGACAATAAGCGTAAAATATGTATTTGTGGAAAAGCAACAGATGGCTTGAAAATAATGCTGTGCATAGAACTGGCTAATGAACAGGAGAATGACATCATTGTCAACTCTGTTAATGCTGTTGCAAAATAACTAAAATAATATAGTTGGAAGGATTTTTTTGCCAAAGATACTAAATCAGTGCTTTCAGACATTTGATGATAATGGTTGTTGTGGCATTTGTCCACGACAATGAGGCTATGAGTTCAATATTGTACATTAAATATTGAATTTTGAAGACCTTTTATCATATTTTGTGCAAAACCAAAGGAAGTAAACCATGTAAACTCAATTTTTCTCTGACAAATTATTCTTTCGATAGCACTCAGATATGTAATTGAAAATGGTGTTTTAAAATACACTAGGTGAGGACAGTGATCATTGAAGTAATGCTTTTTTATTGAAAATAGGTTCACCCGCTCATAGCCGTCAGTGTTGGTGCAATGATATACACAAAACTTGTCTACTGGTTCAAAGCTTGTTTGTTCGAAAAGCAGTTGTCTCTGGGCTTGTTTATCTGATGACTGCATTTTACTCCATGTGATTGTGCATGAATATTTACAGATCAAAATAATTGCTGGTCATGTTGAGAATTAAATCTTGACGGCCAGAGAAAGTTAATTTTTTTCTATATACAGTCGAATCTGAGTTAGCGGTCATACGTGCGTAGCGGCCAATCTGTGATTAACGGTCAGTTCAGGCCCGCCCGTGCAAATTAACTCTTTAAAGTCCTTTAATTAACGGTAAACTGTGATATGTGGCCAGCGGTCACATTTAAAGATCTTAATTGCACTTAAAGCATATCCCATAAAGTGGTCACGCGACCTGACTAATTGCTAACAGGTGGTGTGAAAAATTAAGTAACACGTCTGGCTCCGTGTGCATACACCGCGACGCTATACCAATCAACATGTGTGATAAACAGTTGAACTTCATAGTGTAGGTGTACACTTTGCATAAACGGTGTTATATAGCGGGGTATTCTTTGCTATTCGATCGGCAGATAGACGCTGCTTCCCTGCAATGCTTTACATTACTATTGAAAACGAGGTTACCAATTTCCAAAATGGCGTCGAGTACCCTAATTTGCGTAAATTTTCTTTTTCGTGTCCCAATACTGTGGTCTACAAGAAAAAATATGATCAAACAAGGCAATCTGTCATACTGAAAGTTACTGGCTAACCCGTCGAATATTGCCGACGTTGAACGTCAGTGATGTCAGGTTTGCAGGTTGTCTATTTTTAGATTGATTGGAATTCCACCGATCAGTTTGAGCACAAGAGTTTAAAACTTCGCTTTTTCTCATCGTTTTCGTTGATTATTAACTTTTCGCTCAATATTGTCTGCATGATGGGATCGCGATGAGTATGTTATTTTGCGTTTGTAGATAAAATTCACAACATAATTTACCTGCTTACATCTACGTCAGGTGAACAACGTTAATTCCACTCTGACAAGTAGCCTTCCTGCTCGGACCGTTTTCAAATCGATCGATTGACCTTGGGTAAAACTGTGTACCTTTATTTCTATTTATAAACAATGAACTCGATTGACTAAAGTACACGCGTGTCAACTCTGTCAACTTCGGATGTTCACATATACACGTTATGGGTCTTGGAAAACGAAGGAAATCTACTGATTACAATAAAAATGTATAGCAGAGAAAGACTGGAAGAGGTGAAAGTGCTCATGAGGAATGATTTCTATTTTCATTCCAGAATGTTTTCAACAGTTATCATCGGCAGTGGAATTAAAAAAAAAAAAAAAAAATGGACTTGTCCAAATTGAAAGCTTTTGCAGACAACAATGTAAATCATAAATGTGATTGAAAATTTTAAATTTGTTGTGAAAGAATGGAAAATATTTTTGCTAATCTGATCTCTGTTAAGCAGCCAACTGTCGTATGCAGCCACTTTTGACTTGTCCCTTGGTTGGCTGCTTAAGACAGTTTCGACTGTATGTACATGGTTTCTTTCTCCACCTATCATGTATCCTACTGTCAAGGGACACTACTCATGACTCCTCTTGTGAGTGATTGAAGGGAGACCACCAGAACACAAATAATCCTAAGTTTGGCACCAGTACTCTTCTTTTGACCAAAAAAGAGATATTTATTTGATTAGTAGGTTGACTTTCAAGTTAATATTTGAATAATATTTCTCTTTTTTTTTCCAAATTATAAATGCTACACGATAGCTGCCTTGACAAATGCCACATCAGCATTTTCAATGCTTTGATTTTTCTATTGTCAGTGAATGAAAAAATTCAGTTTTAGTAGCACTGATTCCCGGATAGTAGTAAAAGACTATATTTAAAAATCATCTTTAACCCTTTCCCACACTATACCGACTGTAAAGTACCTCTGGAAAAAGAGGTTTTGAAAACAGTGGGAAAAAGAGGAAATGCTGATAACTAGTATTTTCTCCTCTTTTCCAAATTTTTTATCCCTGTCAAAAAGAACTTCATCATTTGTACTGCATTTTATTTGTGATCTAAGAATACTCTTAATTTGTTTGTATTGGAGTTTAACATCGTTTTAACAGCTGAGTTCATATTATGGTGGTGAGTGACGCACCAATGTGTTTCCTGGCTTTCTCACACCAGTACTTACATAAATTTCTTTCTAAAGCCACTTATTACTTTTCTCACATGCATCAGAGGTAAGAGGCAGAAAATTGCCAGAAATAAAGTTCACCACCACTGGATATATATCACAAAGAATACTCTGAATTTTGTCAGTGTACATAATTTTGTCATTTTACAAACCTTTTACAATATATCTAAGAATGTTACATGTAGTTATATGAATAATGTGAAAATGATCTTTTCCAAACAGGATATAAATGTATGATATAGAGTAAGATAAGAGTAAAGAGAACTCGCAGCCTACTCAAGCCTGTTAGATTAAGGTTTGAGTTCTGGCTAGTGAAAGAGGTTATTTTTATAGTATATTTTGGTATAGACAAGATTTATGAAAAAGTAATAACAGGATGTGGTGAATCGGACTAAATTTTTTTTTGTTCACTTGAAAAATTCAAGGTCTATAAGTATCAAAAATCTACACCAGATATCAGGTGTGATGAGAATAAATTAATGGGGGTCAAGGTCACATGGAAGGTCAGATGGGTAATGATACACATTGGGTTTGGATTTCAACTGCAGCGTTGAAAGGTCAGCTTGAAAGTGGAAACCTTGGCAGGAACTGTGTGAAACATAAGGCCAACATTGTCAATCAAAGCGTAAAATTAATTTCCTGTTACTCTGTGAAATGATCTCTTCTCTCCCCTTCTTGCCATATAAGGTCAACAGTCTAGTGCACCTGGCTCAGGGGCCATACATTGTATTAAGACTTTGGGAAATCCTGCATGCTTTAATAGCATTTATGTAATTAGTAAATTCTGGTAAGTGGACAAGGATGAAATGGCAGATGTTGGTCAACAACTTCATATATCAGGGTGTTATGATTCAGTGTAATTCATATGCACTTACTTCATGGTATAAGTCTAGTTAACTCATTACCAGATAACAAAATTTTGGACTAGTCGAAATTGAAAGCATTTGCAGATGACAAAATAAACTTGTCTCAAAAATTGAAATTTGATCTGGAAAGGGTAGAAAACATTGTGGGAAAAGGAGAAAATGCTGGTTACCAGCATTTTCTCCTTTTCCTACAGTGTTTTCTAAGGGGTTCTTTCTTAGGGTCGTTAAAAGTCGGGATTGTGTGGTAAAGAGTTAAGGGACAAGGATGAAATGGCAGACATTGGTCAACAAGTTCATAATCATTATGGGGCATTACAATTCAACATAGTTTCTATGCACTTACTTCATGGTATAACTCTGGTTAGGGGACAAGGACTCTGGAATGGCAGACATTGGTCAATAAGTTCATATACAGGGCATAATGATTCAACGTAGTTCATAATTATGCACTTACTACATGGCATAACTCTGGTATCTTGGTTTACATGTACCAGGCAGTTTATCTGTAAGTGCTACATAGCATAACTCTCATATCTTGGTATTCATTTACCAGGTAGTTTATCTGTAAGTACTACTTGCCCTTATATCTTAAATATAGATTTACCAGGAATGTTAACCCATTACCACACAATCCCTACTTTTGATGCCCCTGAGAGAGAAGCCTTTTGAAAACACTGTGGGAAAAGGAGAAAATGCTGGTAACCAGCATTTTCTCCTTTTCCCACAGTGTTTTCTACCCTTACCAGAATAAATTTCTATTTTTGAGTCACATTTATTTTGTCTGCAAATGCTTTAAATTTAGACCAGTCTAAAATTTTCTCATGTGGTAAAGAGTTAACTCAAATTGAAATCTTGATAGGTATGGATTTTTAGCTCACCTGAGCACAACGTGCTCAGGGGGAGCTATTGTGACCGGTCATCGTCCGGCGTCCGTCCATCTGTCCGTCCGCCCGTTAACAATTTCTTTAAAAATCTTCTCCTCCAAAACCAGAAGGCCAATCTTGATAAAACTTGGCAGGAATGTTCCTTGGGTGAAGCTCTACAAAAATTGTTAAAAGAATTTAATTCCAACAAAAACTCTGGTTGCCATGGCAACAAAATGGCTGAAAATGGAAAAAATCTTTAAAAATCTTCTTGTGACAAACCATAAGGCCGGGAGCATTCATGTTTTGTATGAAGCATCATTGGGAAACCCTTTACCAAAATTGTTAAAATTATTCCCCTGGGGTCATATTTGGGCTTTGCCCGGGCACACCCTATTTTACATAGAAACAAAGAAGGAAAGCTTTAAAAAATCTTCTTCTGACAAACCATAATGGCTAGAGCATTCATATTTGGTATGTAGCATTATCTGATGATCCTCTACCAAAATTTGTAAAATTATTCCTCTGCTGTCATATTTGGGCTCTGCCCGGGCGCACCCTATTTAAAAATCTTTAAAAATCTTCTTGTGACAAAACATAAGGTTGGGAGCATTCAAATTTTGTATGAAACATCATTGGGTGACCCTTTACCAAAATTGTTAAAATTATTCCCCTTGGGTCATATTTAGGCTTTTCACCGGGCACACTCTATTTTACATAGAAACAAAGACGGAAAGCTTTAAAAAATCTTCTTCTGACAAACCATAATGGCTAGAGCATTCATATTTGGTATGTAGCATTATCTGATGATCCTCTACCAAAATTGTTAAAAGTATTCCTCTGCTGTCATATTTGGGCTCTGCCCGGGCGCACCCTATTTGAAAATCTTTAAAAATCTTCTTGTGACAAAACATAAGGTTGGGAGCATTCAAATTTTGTTTGAAAGATCAATCGGTGACCCCTTACCAAAATTGTTAAAATCATTCCCATGGGGTCATATTTGGGCTTTGCCCGGGCGCACTCTATTTTACATAGAAATTTAGAAGGAAATCTTTAAAACTTCTTCTGGTGACAAATCGTAATGGCTAGAACATTCTTATTTAGTGTGTAGCATTAACTGATGATCTTCTACCAAAATTTTTGAAATTATCCTTCTGCGGTCATATTTGGGCTCTGCCCGGGCGCACCCTATTTTACAATCTTTAAAAATCTTCTTGTGACAAAACATAAGGCGGAGGACATTCATATTTTGTTTGAAGCATTATTGGGTGACCCCATTACCAAAATTGTTAAAATTATTCCCCTTGGGTCATATTTGGGCTTTGCCCGGGCACACCCTATTTTACATAGAAACAAAGAAGGAAACCTTTAATAAATCTTTTTCTGACAAACTGTAATGGCTAGAGCATTCATATTTGCTATGTAGCAAAATCTGATAATCTTCTACCAAAATTGCTAGAATTATCCCTCTGCGGTCATATTTGGGCTCTGCCCGGGCGCACCCTATTTTACATAGAAACAAAGAAGGAAATCTTTTAAAAATCTACTTGTGACAAACCATAAAGGCTGGAGCACTCATATTTTGCATGTAGCCCTTTATGAAAATGATTAAAATTATCCCCTAGGGGTCATATTTTGGCTCTGTGCCCTGGTGCACACTATTTCACATGGAATCATAGAAGGAAATTTTTAAAATCAATTCCATCTAAAAAGGAGAAATTGTTTGTAACAAGCAATTTCTCCTTTCTCACAATCTTTTCTACCATATAGATCACTTATTTTTCATTTTAGATACATTTTAAAATGTCGTCTGCAATTGGTTTCAATTTGGAACGGTCTAAAATTTTGTCGTCTGGTAATGGCTAAACTACAAGTCAAAAAGGGAACAAGACACTGTGAAGAGAAAAATTGATGATAAGCAGCAGCTTTTAGCTCCACTGGCCAAAGACAAAGAAGAAAATCTGTAAACATATTTTTGTGACAAACCCTAGGGTATGCCTTATTTGAAAAGAATTAATAGCCTGCCCTTGATAAACTATATAAGTTACAAATATACTCAGGTGAGCGATATAGGACCATCATGGTCCTCTTGTTATGTTCAGCACCTTTATCAACCTCAGTCCAGTCATACAACAATAGCCAGTGCACACATTTCATATTTTTGTTTTCAGAATTTTGTGCAACTTTTTTCCAAGCGTTTACCTGCTTACCCTAAAAATACCATCAGAACAAAGTTCTGTGGATAGAGACAAAATTAATGAATCCTAACAACAATGAATAACCCTGGAAAAGATCTTGGCCTTAGTGTAAGTTCAGGATTCATACTCAAGACCCACAGACTACTTCTTGTTTGGTTGAGTGTTAGGCAGGAAGAGTTGTCAGTAGATCTATTTGTATGGTTTTTACTTCTTCTGTCATTCTGTTTATAGTCTAATATTAAAATTCTATCCTTTCTCTGTTACAGCAAGATGTAAAGCGGCAGATTCAAGAAGGAGAATCCCATCCACAAAAAACCATTGCAGCTTCAGGTATGTTAGTTTAACCAAACAATCCCACATTTTCACGACTGAGAAGGAAGCCTTTTGAAAACATTGTTGAAAAAGGAGAAAATACTAGTCACCAGCATTTTCTCCTTTTCCCAAAAGGTGTTCTACCCTTCCAGTATAAATTTTTGAGACATCTTAAATTTGTTGTCTGCAAATAGTTTCAATTTGAACCAGTCTATAATCTTATCATTTAGTAAGAAATTAACCTTACTTATTTGTTATCTATTGAGAAATAAGTTCTTAAAGCTAATCTCTCTCGATTCTGCTTCCTGGAAACTACACAAGTGGTCACATGGAATGCAATGACAAATGAAAAGGCCCCAAAGTTGACACCATCTGTGGGACTCAAACTCTGAGCCTTGTGGTTACAAGGCCAACGCTCTACCTCACAACCACAGACCTTTTCCAAACAATCCCTGGTTTTCACAGTCCTCTTTGAAAACATTGTGAGAAAAGGAGAAAATGCTGGTAACCAGCATTTTCTTCTTTTCCCGCAACATTTTCTATGCTCCTAAACCAAATTGCATTTTTTTAGTCAAATTAATTTTGTTGTATGCAAATACTTTCAATTTTGACCAGTCTAAAATTTAACCCATTACCACACAATCCCTACTTTTGACGCCCCTGAGAAAGAAGCCTTTTGAAAACCCTGTGGGAAAAGGAGAAAATGCTGGTAACCAGCATTTTCTCCTTTTCCCACAGTGTTTTCTACCCTTCCCAGAACAAATTTCAATTTTTCAGTCACATTTATTTTGTCGTCTGCAAATGCTTTCAATTTGGACCAGTCTAAATTTTGCTTGTGTGGTAATGGGTTTATCATTTGGTAAAGAGTTCAACCTGTGCACATCTATTTTTAGGTCACCATACCACTTCTCATCCAACCACAGTGTCCACTCAGATACCAGAAGATATAGCCAAACTGTTAGTCAGAGAAGCTGAATGGGATTTCAATATTTTTGAATTTGAATCAGCCACGAAAAATCGGTACTTTTAAAATTCCTTAATGCTTTTCAGTTTTTTTTTCTTCCTTCATAGTCACGCATTGAAAAAGGTTTTGTGTGGAGAAAAAATTTCTAGCTTAGCTAGTTTCGTAAAAAAAAGTAATGTATTTTATTTCATGCTTTCCGGTAGGATATCGAGAATTGGCAGTGAAAATATTTTTCGATCTTACACTGATACCACCAGTGAAAATACCGATTTTCATGTTCTTGTTGCCTAGGTAAATTGCGCGTGCCTAACAACTAGATGGGAAATATGACGTCATATACCTTACATTTCACGCGCTTGACGTAACGTTGCTATTGCGGGAGGGGCACGCCACGGGGAATAAAGGAAAAGAACTGTACTGAATTTTGATAAAGCTCCTCCCAAAAAGGGTTGAAAGCATGAAATAAATAGAATTTTTTTTTTATTTTTTCGGTGAAAGATCGAAATTTATTTCATCTCGTGAACACCATCGGTAATATTTTCACGAGTGGCTGTGCCACTCGTGAAAATAGTACCGATGGTGTCCACTCGATGAAATAAATTTCGATCTTTCACCGAAAAAAACAAATATCCTCTATGTCATAAACCTAGTGTCTGTGTCACTGTTCAAAATCTTCAACAATTTATAATATCTGTCTTACTACTGAAAATGTTGACTTCAAACTTGGATTAGTTCTGAACTGTTAACCCCGTACCAAATGATCCCTGGTTTTTATGACCCTGAGACTGCAGTCTTCTGAAAACATTGTACGAAAAGGAGAAAATGTTGGTACCAGTATTTTCTCCCTAACCTAGTAAAAAGAAAGATGAAATTTATTGAAAAAATATATCTGGATTTAGATGATTTTGAAATCTGCTTACTAAGGTACATTCTGTGCAGTCTGATCTTGATCTGTAGTATCCGCAAAAGGTCAGTTAGTCACGCTTAGCAGCCTAAGAGTTAAAAAACCTTGTAACTACGGCTTAAATGTTTGAAACAAGCTGTAGTTAAAAAGTAAATTGACAATAAAATGAAATTGTTCCTTTAGGTAAACACTGGGTAAAAATGACCAATGACTTTATGTAGTGAGTTGCTTTCCATTTTATTATAGTCCTTTAGTGTATCTGGGCCTGAGAACAATGGCAAGATTTGACGTTTGTGGATTTTTAAACATACCGGAATCTATGCTGTGTAACTGGCTGTCCATGATCGAGAGTAACTATCACCAAAAGAACACATACCATAACTCTACACATGCAGCAGATGTGTTAAACAGTACCGCATATTTTCTCCAGCAAGAAAAATGCAAGGTAGGTTAAGGATGTTTTATAATTGAAGATGATAGACTCTTGTCTGATTTCCTGTGATTGTCCTTGGGCAAGGAAATTCCAAGTCCCCAGCCTTCTACTAACATAACCACGGAAACATGTGAATCAGTGAGCTTTCACCATGGCAAAAGTGAAATACTGTTGAAAGCAGCATATATCACCATCCAAGTAGACAGACCTCTTTTCTGCCATACAGGACTTGTAAAGTGATGTTGTATGAGGCAGGTCTTTGTGTTCACTCTGTACCAAATGACAAAATTTTAGGCCTTTTCAAATATGAAGCATTTGCAGACGACTAGATAAATGCAACTCAAAACAAAAATTGAAATTTAGTTTGAGAAGGGTAGAAAAAATTGTGCGGAAAGGAGCAAAAATGCTGGTTGCCAGCATTTTCTCCTTTTCCAACAATTTTTTCCAAAGCCTTTCAGGATAGGGTCATTAAAAGGTGGGATTGGGTGGTAAAGGGTTAACCTATGTATTTCTTCTTAACCCTTTACTCCATAGATACTCATTTCTATGCATAACTTGTAGAAGCCTTTGGAAAACATTGTGGCAAAAGGTGAAATTGCTCGCAATTTCACCTTTTGTCACAATGTTTTCTATGCTATCAAAGGTGTCATATACACATAAGAAACGGGCTTCCTCCTTGCTGTTATTTAGGGTCAGTTAGAGATACCACAGAAATACCTTATGGGGTAAAGGGATAAGGTCCAAGAATAAACCATTCACCAAATGAGGAATTTCAGACGAGTCCAAATCGAAAGCATTTGCAGATGATAAAATGAATTCGACTCAACACTTGAAAGTTGTATTGAAAAGAGTAGAAAACATTGTAAGAAAAGGAGAAAATGTTGGTTGCGGGCACCTTCACCTTTACCCACATTATTTTCAAAAATGTTCTCTCTCAGGGTGGCTAAAAGTTGTGACTGTTTGGCAAAGGGTTAAGCCTTGTCTTGATGCATTGATGGACCAATTATTTGGAATATGGGTGCATAGAGCAGACTTATTTTTTGCTCACTAAGGATAGACTTGTGTCATAAAATAGTATAACCTACCTGAAAGAAAGGATTGTATCAGTGTATATGTATTTACTGAAATAAAAAATTATCAGAATGTAAAGAAATTGAATTGAGTAGTATGCAGTTAAAAAAGAGAATTGGAGAGGAAAATTAATGAAAATGATTATAATGATGATGTTTCATGGAAGACTTGAAGACATATCCTAGGTAAAGAAGTTTTACAAGTTTACTGTTAGACTTTAGACAATAATCTTTTCTATTTCAGCAAATATTTGACCCGATAGACGAGGTAGCTGCTCTGATTGCAGCAGCAGTTCATGATGTGGATCACCCAGGGAAGAGTAATGCTTTTTTGATCAACGCACAGAGTGAACTAGCCATACTCTATAATGATGTGTATGTAATTTAATTAACCCTTTAACAAACAAACATTTTCATACAATGTTTTTAGAGGCTTTTTTCTTAGGGTCATGAAAAGTCAAAATTGCGTGGCAAAGAGTTCTTGCAACTTAGACAAATCTCTCAAATCAGTTCCCTGGAAACTACACCAGTACTCAAGACGAGTATGTGGGCCTTCACAGTCCAAAAGTGAGTGCGATTTTTGGCCTCATACCACTGATACATGTGAAATTTAGTTGGTGCAAAGAGAGTTGTGTCAGTGCTATTGTTAGAAAACCAGGAATTGATTGTTGATTGATTGTATGGTGTTTAACGCCATTTTCAACATTATTTCAGTTATATCACGGTGGCCAGTTGTTTTATCCATGCTTTCCTGGAATATCTTTTACCAGTACTCCACAAATTTTTTTTTTCCAAGCCACTGGCTGCTTTCCCACATAATCATCATAGAAACAATGATCAGCGGTGGGAGAGGAATGAATCGTCAATATTTGGAAAGAAATTGGCCGAGCCAGGCGTTGTAGCCAGGGATCGAACCCTGGACCCCATGTCCTCAAGTCCTGCATGCTAGCAGCTGAGCTACTAGGCTCAGCAAGAAAGCCAGGAAACCCATGCATAAGTGAACTGATGCCGGTGAATGACTCAAGCCTTAAAATAGTGTTAAGCACCAGTACATTCAATCTATCAAAGTTTGCTGGTTGTGAACTGTTGAAAGGGTAGATAACCCATAAAATATTTCTTTCACCCATTACCACTCAATCCCTACTTTTGAGACCTTTGAGAAAGAGGCCTTTAGAAAACATTGTGGGAAAAGGAGAAATGCTGGTTTCCAGCATTTTCTCTTCTTCCCACAAGGTTTACTACCCTTGACAAAACACATTTCAATTTTTCCATCACTTTTATTTTGTAATCTGCAAATGCTTTTGATTTGGACAAGCCAAAAAGTTTTGCTGTTTAGTAATGAATTAACACAATTAAAATATTATTTACTTTTTCAGAGCGGTGCTGGAGAGTCATCATGCAGCGCTGACATTTAAACTGACGAAAAAAGATCCAAATATAAATATTTTCAAAAATTTAGATCGGTAAGTTTCCTTTTAAAAAAGGGTAGATAAACAAGTGCTGTGTATAACTGAAGTTGTCTTACTGATAGGTACATTTAATTTTGTCATCATTATGAATTTTGTAAGTACAAATACTATTATTGTACTTAGTTGTTCTTTTTCTTGAAAAGAATATAAACTAAATCTCAGTATTGATACTAGTGGTTGCTCAGACTGGCTCATCAATCCCACATTGTTGTTGGAAGAAGAGTTCTGTCCAGTTTACATTGTTGTTGGAAGAAGAGTTCTGTCCAGTTTTTTTAACCCTTTCCCATGCAGTGAAGACCTATGACAGTCCTTGGAAAGAAGCCTTTTGAAAACATTGTGGCAAAAGAAGAAAATGTCGGTAACCAGCATTTTCTCCTTTTCCCTCAATGTTTTCTCCCCTGTCAATGAACAATTGCACCATTGGAGCCATATTGAAATTGTCATCTGCAAATGATTTCAATTTGGACAGGGCTAAATCTTTGTCGTCTGGTAAAAGGTTAACCAATTTCAGCTGTTACTTTATGAAAGTATAATCATTCTTGTATCTTCATCCCTAATGTTGCCCTTGATGGTTGCTTGGGTAAAAATTGCAGTTGTAAATGGAGACATCTCTTTAGTCTCTGTATCCTGTACACCTTATATCGATATGTTTACATGACTGGCTAGATTCTACACTCTATCAAGTATTGACAGTGTTTGTTTACACTCTCTAGCTGTAAAGATGTATCTTTAAGTATGCCTTATCTTTTGCAAGTTTAACTCTTTACCAGACAATAAAATTTTGGCTGTGTCCAAATTGAAAGCATTTGCAGACGATGATTTCTGTGTGGCTCAAATGGTGTAATTTTCCTGTCATAGGGTAGAAAACATTGTGGGAAAAGGAGAAAATGCTGGTTACCAGCATTTTCTGCTTTTCCCACAATGTTTTCTAAATGCTTGTTTTCCAGGAGCTTCATTAGTGGGCATTGTGTGGTAAACCCTCTCCCACAAGACAATATTTTTGAAATTTTTTCAAGTCTTACTTCTGTATACACTATTCTGCATTCTGTGACAAAGACCTATTTTTGTGACAAGGAGCTGGTGGGCAGTATTATCAGTTTCAGTGATAGTTCTAGTTGGATAAAAGTTTATGTGACAGTTTTTTTTCTATGAATTATTATCTTAGTATACTATTATCTTTGTTTTTATGTTCATCTGTTTTCCTTTTTTTTCTCCAGAGAGACATATAGAGTTTTACGACAAGCCATAATTGATATGGTGCTAGCGACAGAAATGATGAAACATTTCGAACATCTCAATAAGTTTATCAATGGTATCAACAAATTGACACAAAAAGTGGAGGAAACATCATCATTGGTAAGTCAGCCATTTACTGAACAATTCCGAGTTTAAATGACATTGAACATGGCTTCTAAAAACACTGTAGGAAAAGGGGAAAATGCTGGTTATGTTGTTTTTATAGCTCCGCAAAATGAATATTTTCGGGGGTGTACTGGAATCGGCCTGTCTGTCCATGTGTCTGTCCATATATGTATATGTGTCTGTGTGTCTGTCTGTGTACAAAATGCTAATAATTTTGTGTTGCCTACTTCTCTTACAGTTTTCCTTCAATTGTATTGAAACTTTGCACATACATTGACCATATATTGAAGGTTTGCATAAGGCAATTTTCAAGTGTCAGCTCTTCCTGGTTGAAAGATTATCTCCCCTTGAACTTGACATCTTTTTTTTTCTGTCAAAATGCTGGCAGGGGTTTTAATTACATTCAGTGACAGCTCTAGTTTTGTAACTGGGGGCGAGTAACAGGCTGAATATAGTTGAATCCCTTGTATGTAGTAGGTAGTCTATGGATGACGAGAGTCAACCTACGGACCCCTAGGGCAGAGAATAGATAAAATGTCACTTTGTGGTTCACGTACATGTATTTGCCTTTGAAATCATAACAGGTAAGCCTGGCAGTGTAGACTTAGATATCAAAACGGTTTTGATTGGTATTTTGTTGTTTTGCAGAGTGGGACTGGTTCCCCTGATAGTGCCTCCATTTTGAGCCAGCTAGCTACAACAGAGAACAAAGTCTTGATTCGGCGAATGTTGATTAAATGTGCTGATGTTTCAAATCCTTGTCGACCTGTCAATTTGTGCATGGAATGGGCTCGACGTATAGCAGAGGAATATTGTCAACAGGTAAGATAATGAGTGTTTTCAATTTACATTGTGAAAATAATTTTAGCCTTTTTTATGACCATGGTTGAAACACTGTTAAAAAAAAAAAAGGTGATGCAGGAGGTCTCATTGATGGTTTCAGTGACCAATACAGTCTGTACTTGATTCTATACCATGCAGCCTTGTGCGTGACGTTAAACGGAGCTTTTGAAAAGATTGTGGTAAAAGGAGAAAATGCTGGTAACCAGCATTTTCTTCATTGCCCACAATTTTTTCTACCCTGTCTAAGACAGAAATCATCATTTGAATTACTGGTACAATTAATTTGTTCTTTGCAAATGCTGTAACCTTTTACCAAACTATCCTTAGTTTTCACGACCCTGAGAAAGAATGCTTTTGAAAACTTTGTAGGAAAAGGAGAAATTTCTGGCAACCAGCATTTTCTCCTTTTCCAACAATGTTTTCTACCCTATCAGAGACCACAAGCTAGTTTGTACCGATTCTGAAAATGTCTTTTGCAGATGTTATTAGTTTGGAAGAGTCTAAATTGTGTTGGTTTGGAAAAAGTTAAATATTCCTGTAACCCTAATGTTGTTTATTGAAAACTCTTTATCAAAACATTTGGGATTTATCCATTTTGAAAATGTTTGCAGATCTAATTTTACATGTGGCTAAACCTTGAAAATTGCAAAAATATCTTGGTCTTAATTATAAAGTAAAATTGAATATTGCATTTACTATGTGCTGTGAGGATTTTATTGAATAGGCTTGATCATGTAGAGGACTTCAATGGGAGCCCAATTGCTGTAAAAGTAAACAGTGTGGGTGTAAAAATGCATTTGAACTCCAATAATTTAAAAGAATGGTAGTTACTGTGAAAATTACAATCTATTTTTGTATGACATGTTCAGGTGTACTTTTTTTAAAATTTATTTTTATGCTAGCCATTAGCACTTAGACCAACCATACAAGAACAAATTTTCAACTTCGCAATAATTTAAACCTGCATTGTTTATTTTTGCCTTTCATGGAGCCTTTTAATATCTGCAAGTTTTTTTGCAGTCTTTCCTTGATCTATGTCAACCACAAAAGCTTTTGTTTTTGCCTGTGGTGGTTCAAGGTTTAGTTTTTGGCTTTCATAGGGCCTTTGAATAACTGCAATTTTTGTGCTGCCTGTCCTTGATCTATGTCATCCATAAAAAGCCTTTGGTTTTTTTTTCCTATGGTGCTCGAAAGATATCATTAAAATGTTTCATTCCTTTAGGAATATGAACTCTTTTCCTATTGTATCTTTCAGACCGATGAGGAAAAGCGGCTGGGACTACCAGTGGTGATGCCAGTATTTGACAGAAAAACGTGTAGTTTACCCAAGTCACAAACAAGTTTTATCGATTTCTTCATAAATGACATGTTTGACGCTTGGGACTGTAAGTATTCTTTATTTAAGCCATTACCACACAATCCCTACTTTTGATGGCCCTGAGAAAGAAGCCTTTAGAAAACATTGTGGGAAAAGGAGAAAATGCTGGTAACCAGCATTTTCTCCTTTTCCCACAATGTTTTCTACCCGTCACAAAACAAATTTCAAATTTTCAATCACTTTTATTTTATCATCTGCAAACGCTTTCAATTCGGACCAGTCTAAAATATTGTCGTTTGGTAATGGGTTAAGCCATTCTTGGAAAAAGGGCAGCTTGATGCATCTGCATCTTTGTAAATTTTTTTGGATGTCAAGGGAAAATGCTACCTCGTAATCCACTTGGTTGTTGGAAATTTTGTTTCATGAACACATAGCCATGCAGTGACCTCTTTAGTGCAGTGCATCATAGAGTTCCATGAACTCTTTACCAAACGACAAAATTTAACACAATTTAAAATTTCTAACTCTACTTCAATAGAGTTAACAATTTTAACCCATTACCACATGATCCCTACTTTTGACGACACTGAGAAAGAAGCCTTTAGAAAATATTGTGGGTAAAGGAGAAAATGCTGGTAACCAGCATTTTCTCTTTTTCCCACAAAGTTTTCTGCTCTTCACAAAACAAATTTAAATTTTTCTATTACTTTTATTTTGTTGTCTGCAAGTTCTTTTGATTTGTACAAACCTAAAATCTTGTCGTTTGGTAATGAGTTAAAGTGTGTATTTTTCATTCCCTAAGGAATATTATTGCATAAAACGTGCCTTTTCGGGCCGTTATAAGCATGTATTAACGGGTAAAAATCGGGCGGTTAACGGGAGAAAACGTGTATTAATCAGTAAATTCTCGCGCCGTTAACGCCCGGGTTTGTACTATCAATATCCTCGAATCGGGCCTACCTTGTAAACAACGTTTGTCCTTGTCAGATTTTCCCTAGACTCCGACCATCAAACTGTAGGAATTCGTACCATATTCCATCTTTTTCATGGCATGTCTTTGATGATATTAGTACACCACAAACAAACCTTTGCACAGAATCTCAGTCTAATCGAGATCTGAACAAAAATTCACCCGTGAAATGTACTCTAAACCAGCTACATCCCACCCACTTTTTAACGTGATCGGCCCGCCTCGCTTGATGTATATCGAACCCTCTGTCGCCTTCAGTTACAGAAATTTATATCCACGCATTCATCCTAGTTGTAATCGTCCAAATGTGTGCAAGTTTACTCCACATAAGTCCAGTGTGTATTAAAAATCAATAAAAGTGTATTTACAGCGAGAGAATCAAAACTGGCATACAGGACTAACGGCCCTTTCCTAATCGTAACAAAAACTTCTTCGCCGACTTCCGGTTTTGACCCATTTGCGTACAGTACATTTGAAATTCGCTTATTTGCATTTCTATGGAAATATTTTTGCTATCTGTGCAAATTATTGTTAGAATACCTTTACTTTATGCAATAATAGCGTTAATTCACGTTTTTTTCGGTCGTCAACATTCGCAGAGGCCCTCAAAATACTTAAACACCCTCGTGCTTCGCACTCGGGCGTTAAAGCATTTTTTGGGCCTCTGCGAATGTTAACGACCTCAAAAACGTGAATTAACCCTATATTAACCCATTACCACACAATCCCTACTTTTGACGCCCCTGAGAAAGAAACCTTCTGAAACCACCATGGGAAAAGGAGAAAATGCTGGTAACCAGCATTTTCTCCTTTTCCCACAGTGTTTTCTACCCTTCCCGGAACAAATTTCTATTTTTTAGTCACCTTTATTTTGTCGTCTGCAAATGCTTTCAATTTGGAGCAGTCTAAAATTTTCTCGTGTGGTAAAGAGTTAACTCTACCAAACAACAAAATTTAAGACTTGTCCAGTTGAAAGCATTAATGCAGATGATCAAATAAATGTGGCTCAAAAATTGTAATTTGTTTTTGGAAGGGTAGGAAACATTGTGGGTAAAGGAGTTGTTTTCTAAAGGCTTCTTTCTCAGGGTCATTAAAAGTCAGGATTGTGTGGTAAAGAGTTAAGTGGATTTAGGACAAAATTTTGGAATGGTCCAAATTGAAAGCACTTGCAGATGACAATATAAACATAACTTTAAAATTGAAATCTGTTTCCAGCAGGGTAGAAAACATCGGGGGAAAAAGAAAAAATGCTGGTAACCAGTATTTTCTCTTTTTCCTACAATGTTTTCTAAAAGCTTTTATATCTGGTTGTAAAAACCAGGGATTGTTTGTTAAAGAGTTAAGCCCTAGAGCATAACTCATTTGTTTACAGTATTTGTTTGTTTGGTTTGTGTTCACTTCCAGAGCCCACGCAAGAGCTGTTAGACCTTCTCTGCAGCACTTAGTACTTGTGAAAATAGGAGACAAATTAATTGTTATTCAAATAGTGGAATTCCTCCATACCAAGGCAGAAAGCTTTATGGGAAAAGGAACTTGTTTGTTTAGCTGTGCTTACCAAGCAACAAATTTTTGGACTGGACCAAATTCAAAGCACCTGCTGACAACAAATTAAATCTTGTTAACCCTATACCAAACAACAAAATTTTAGACTTGTTGAATTTGAAAGCATTGACAGACGACAAACTAAAAGTGCTTGAGAAAAGTGAAGTTTATTTTGTGAAGGGTAGAAAACATTTTGGGAAAAGGAGAAAGGGCTGTTTAACACCATTTTCTCCTTTTCCCACATTGTTTTCAAAAGGCGTCTTTCACAGGGTCGTTAAAAGTCAGGATTTAGTGGTAAAAGTTTAATGCGATGATTTCTGACTTTGATAGGGTAGAAAATTTTGTGGTGAAAGGAGAAAATGCTGGTTACCAGCATTTTCTCCTTTTCCCACAATGTTTTCTAAAGGCTTCTTTCTCAGGTTCGTTAAGTGTCAAGATTGTGTGGTAAAGAGTTAAGGATGAAAATAAAAATTAAATGGAAATATTTGAAAAATTCAACACTTTTTCCATTTAAAATTTAGTTTGAAAAAATAAATATCATTACTACCTGGACAGGAGATGTGATTATGACTTGTCACTGCTATCAAAGAAAAATTGTTTAGACACAATTTTATGTTCTAATTTTAGATTTTTGTGATATCCCAACATTAATTCAACATCTACAAACAAACTATCGATTCTGGAAAGATGAAGAGGAGAACCCTACCGCCAACTATGACCTTTCACAGCCAGGTCAACTCAAGCATAGTGCTAGTAATATAAACACTCTTGTGGAGGCCCCTTCAGACTCTGATGAAAACAAAACGGGGGAAAAAACTTGATGAAATCATCTGTATGAAAGTATATCCCCAGTCATGATGTCCTCCACTGGGTCATGTGATTAAATAGTTTGGTCATGTGATCTCATTGTTGTCAAGTTCATTAGACAGAGACAGTCTGCCTAGAAACAGTTAGCAGCCATTCATTTGGTTGTGTAAGTTACTTAATTCTTTGTTGTTAAGGTGATATATGACCTATAAATGACCTTTGGTTATAGAATAGACATCTTTAGATAGTAACTAGGTCATTTTACAACTTTTTGATGTCTCAGGGTGCAATGTGGGATACAGTATGAAAGAATCAATCAGATGATGCTGTCCATGTCACATGATGTCAAGATGGTCAGGAAGTGCATTGTGCAGATTCATCATATAGATAATGAACAATTGTACAAAGAAAGATATAATAATAATCTAGAATTATTGCTTATTTTGTATTAAGATAGAACTTCGCAAAAATATTAGCAATGGAAAGAATCTGCCACCAAAGAAAGTGATCCTTTTTGTGGGAATGGTCTTTTTGTAGGCTGGTTGAAGGATCTCAATGGTCAATGGATAGTTGAAAACAATAAAGAGATGAGAAGGTTGCTTATAAAAGCAAGGAAGATAGCTAAAAAAGCAGAGATTACTAGCTTTTCTGTAATAATGATATTTTTTCTCCATAGAGAATTGATGTACATTTATATTTTAATCAACTCGGTGAGCTTGCGTGGAAAAGCTTACAGGTTTGATATTAACTTGTGTGTGAGCCAAAGATTTTAAAAGATATTTTAACTTCTTACCAAAACAGTCCTTTAGAAAAAAGCTTTAGAAAACATTGGGGGTGAAGGAGAAAATGCTGCTTACCAGCATTTTCTCTTTTTCCCACAATGTTTTCAACTAAGTTAAAGAAAAACACCTAATTTGAGCCATATTTAATTTATCGTCTTCAAATGCTTTTCATTTGGACTTGTTCAAAATTTTGTTGTCTGGTAAAGAATTGCATTGAAAAACGAGTATTGTGTGGAAGTTTTGTAAAGAATATTATGATGCTTTACTTAACATAAAATTTTGCTCTTAACTTATTTATTCAAGATTTGTTTCATGATTTTTCTCATTTTAGCTTTATTTATGTATTCTGAAGGCATTTTTTAACAAAAAACTCCCATTACAGAATAAAAGACTTGTATTTATAGCTTGTGTTCAAGAAACACATTTTTGATAAAAATATTGATAAGCAAATGTTAGTTTGACACTATGTTGACTTTTTTCTTAATGAAATGCCATAGAATGTTTTATATGTGTACTTTTGTGTATTAAAATATCTCATATTCAGGGAAAAATTAGAGAAATTTTTCATACTTTATTAAGAACTGTCAGTTAAATGAAAGGTAGTTCCTTACAGGCTGTAATCCTATACCAAATGACAGAAATTTGTATTTGAGGAAATCTGAAATATTTGATCACTTAAAATGTGGCCCAAAGGGTAAAAAGTGTCTTTAAAAGATTTGAAAACATTGCAGGAAAGGTAGAAAATGCTGGTAACTGAAATGTAAGCAATGTCATACTCCTGTAAACATGTATAGAGCACAATTTACAATGATTTTGTTGTTTGTCTGTCTTTCAGATGTGAGAAAAAGAAAAAAATGTTACAATTTCTGGTTGAAATGTATTCTATTCATGAACGAGAAAATTCAATAATTGCATTTAGAGTTTTTCCACCCATTGTTGATTACTATATTTTGTCACAAATCATCGTCATCAACTCCTGACTCTCCGAATCTAGGTACACCTCAGATAAGATTATGAACTTCCAATATCACAAAGTTTGTCAGCAACCCTTGGAAAAAACTTTAAGAAAGTGAAAGTATCAAAGATAAATATCTCACATTATTTGTGAATGTTGTTTCATGTCTAAATAAGTCATGACAGGCAATAAAATACAGTGGGGTTCCTCAAATTGTGATCACTTCAGTCTGTACCGGCTAAAACCTGTATGGTAATGCTGTTGTCATCTTTTGAAAGCTCCATGCATTTTCACTTTTATTAGTTGCCTACCCCTGTTTAGAAAATAAAAGCGCCCCCGCCCCTTCGGGAGGAGTAGAAAACGCTGTGGGGAAAACGGAGAAAATGCTGGTTACCAGCATTTTCTCCTTTTCCCACAAGGTTTTCAAAAAGGTGCTTTTTCAGGGTTGTTCAGAGGATTGTGTGGTAAAGAGTTAAACAGTTTTGGTTTAATTTGTGGTGGGTGTTACGTTTGTAGAAATGATGAAATTCATCGGAAATATAATATGCAGTTTATAAGAATGTTTAGCTCTTGACACAAAAACACTGATACAAATTCTGCAGGTACTCTGCTTTAACCCTTTACTGCAAAATGCCATGGAAAGGTGCCATTTGAAAACATTTTGGGGAAAGGAGAGAATGCTGGTAACATTTTCTGCTTTTCCCGCAAAGTTTTCTACTCTTTCAAAGAAAAATTGCACCATTTGAGCCGCATGGAAATTGTGGCATGGAATTGCTTTTAATTTCTACAAGGCTGAAATTTTGTGGTCTGGTAATTTTTCTACGAAAGAGTAGAAAACTTTAGAGGAAAAGGAGAAAATGTCGCTTACAAGCATTTTCTCCTTTTCCCACAAAGTTTTCTACCCTATCAAAGAAAAATTGCACGATTTGAGCCACATTAAATTTTTTGTCTGGAATTGCTTTTTACAAGGGTAAAGTTTTATTGTCTGTTAATTTTTCTTGGTCAGAGTAAAAAACTTCGGTGGAAAAGGAGAAAATGCTGGTGACAAATATTTTTAGCTCACCTGAGCATGGAGTGAGCTTTTGTGGTCATGCTGTGTCTGGAGAGCATTGTCTGTTGTCAACTTTTTACCATGTGTATGATCTAGAGGCTACATTTTCATTCTGATAGTCATATAACTTGCTCAGAATGTTTGCCTTGGTAATATCTCAGACAAGTTTGAAAATGGGTCATGTAGGGTCAAAAACTAGGTCACTAGGTCATATCTTGGAAAAACCGTAAGTACGCTCTATATTTGACCTTTTTACCTTGTGTATGATCTAAAGGCTACATTTTCAGTCTGATTGTCATGAAACTTTTGTCAGAATCTTTGCTTTGATGATATCTTGGACGAGTTTGCAAATGGGTGATGTCAGGTCAAAAACTAGGTCACTAAGTCAAATCTTAGAAAAACCTTGTGTATGCTCGAGGCCACATTTTCAGTCCAATACTTGTGTAAAGTGGTCAGAATGTTTGTCTTCATGATATCTTGTAAAAATGGGCCAGGTCGGGTCAAAAACTAGGTCACAAAGGCAAATCTTAGAAAAACCTTGTGTACGGTCTAGAGGCCACATTTTCAGTCCAAAACTCTTTGAAGGTTGGTCATAATGTTTTGCTTGATGGCATCTCGGACAAGTTGAAAAATTGGTCACGTGGGATCAAAAACTAGGTCACTAGGTAACATCTTAGAAAAAACTTGTGTACAGTCTAGAGGCCACATTTTCAGTCCAACAGTCTTGGAAGTTAGAATATTTATCGTGATGATCCTATATTTTTTCCTCAATGTAAATAAGGTTTGGAATGGGAATAAATTGGCCTGTGGGACCCCGTGTGGTTTAATCGGGGGTATAAGAATAAACCACTGCAGTCCCGCTATCGTCACATCTGCCATTTCATCTGGCGGAACAAAAGTGACAGCATGCATGTCGTAAAAGGCGACAAAAGGGGCATCACTTAGTGTTTCGTCCATTCCTCATTTATCATGTTTGTCTTATGTTGTTGAACATGTATGTTATTTTCACCTCGCATTATTGTTTACTAAGTAAGTGCGCCCTACATGACCCAAGTTGTCAATGGGCCATAAAACACTATTCATTCATTCATTCATTCATTTATTGTGATGAGATCTCTGACATATTTAAAAATGGGCCATGTTGGGTCAAAAACTAGGTCTCATAGGAAAATCTTTTAGAAAAAAAACTTTGTGTATGCTCCAGAAGCCACATTTGCTGTCGAATACTCTTGAAATTTGGTCAGAATGTTTGTCTTGATACTAACACAGACAACTATGAAAGCAGGTCATGTTGGGTAAAAAGCTAGGTCACTAGGTCAAATTTTTGAAAAACCTTGTGTATGCCCCAGAAGCCAAATTTTCAATCCAATGCTCTGTAAAGTTGCTCAGAATGTTTGTCATGATATTAGCTTGAATAAGTTTGAAAATGGGCCATGTCAGGTCAGAAACTAGATCACCAGGTCAAATCTTAGAAAAAGCTCTAGAGGCCAAATTTTCAGCCCAATAATCTATAAATTCAGTTAGAATATTTGTCTTGATGATTTCTTATACTAGTATGAAATCAGATCATGTTTGGGAAAAAAAACTAGGTCACAAGGTGAAATCTCGGAAAAATCTTTTGAACTACAACTGCAGTCCAATGGTCTTTTCAGCTTTTATTAGAATGTTTGTAATGATGATATCTTGCACGAGTTTGAAAATGGGTCATTGGAATAAAAACTAGGTCACCAAGTTTCATCTTTGAAAAACCATGTGTATGCTATAGAGACCACATTTTCAGTCCAATAATCTTGAAATTTGATTTGAATGTTTGTCTTGATGATATCTTAGACTAGTATGAATATGGGTCATGTTGGATTAAAAAGTAGGTCACCAGGTCAGATCTCGGAAAAACCTTTTATACACCCTACAGGACAGTTTTTCTCTCAAATACTCATGAATGTTTGTCGGAATGTATGTCTGGATAATTTCTACATGTCAAGTAGACTGCTGAGACAAATTCTAGAAAAAGCTTGTATGCTCTCTAGAGGCCATATGTGTAAGCCCAATACTAATGAGTACTTGTCCAGTGGTTTGTCTTATTATCTCTGAAGAGATTTGAAATGGGTCATGTTTGATCAGAAGGTTCTGGTGAGCGACTTAGGGCCATCAAAGTTTTCTACCCTATTAAAGTAAAATTGTACCCGGAATTGCTTTTAATTTGGACAAAGCTAAAATTTGGTCATCTGCTAAAGGGTTAAGGACAAACAGAGAGTTTCCATTATTATTATTATTTAGCCCTACAAGAGATATTAACAAAACTATTTACCAAAGAAAAAGGTTATAAAAAGGCCTTTATTGCTGCTGATGATGACTGCTGTAAACTCTCACAAATAGTTTCATTTACAAGTTTTTTGTTTCCATCTCTAGCTATAGAGGAACATCATTACATTAGATAGAGATCTACATAATATAGATATATATATTTACATCATGTAGCAGATGTAACCCTGTACCACACAATACAGACTTTTGACAACCTTTAGAAACAGGACTTTCGGAAATATTGTGGGAAAAAGAGAAAATGCTGGTAACCAGCATTTTCTTTTTCCCCATGTTTTCTACCCTATTACAAAGGTCTTTGACAATTTAAGCAGCATTGAAATTTGGGTCTGCGTAATTATGCTTTCGATTCAGATGGTCTAAAATTTTACAATGTGGTAAAGGGTTAAGTTTCTGTAGTCAGCTTTTCTGAGAAGAGGGAGGATTGCCAAATATGAGCCTTTTTTTCCTTTTTCAGCAATGTTTTCTTTGCAATCTTATACATTTCCTATTCTTTCAATTTGTTCCATTTCACATTGAAGCACTTTACCAAACAAAAAATTTGAGACTGGTCCAAACTGAAACCTTTCCCAGATAAAATTGAAGGTGGACTAAATCAAGAAATGTTTCAATGATTGCTTTGAAAACATTGTGGGAAAAGGAGAAAATGCTGGTCAACAGCTTTTTCTCACCAATTTTTCAAAAAGGTCTTCGTCTTTAGGGCCATTAAAAGTAGGGATTGTGTGATAAAGATTTTAGTAACATTTTATTTTTAAATCCCTGCAAAATGAATGTTTTTGGGGGTATACTGGAATCAGCCTGTCTGTCTGTGTGTCTGTCTGCACGTCTGTCTGTGTACAAAATACTGTCAAAGCACTGGCTGGGGTATAAATTCACATTCAGTGACAGCTCTTGTTTGGTGCACAAATGTTTTTTATGTTTTAAGGATGGCCCTTGATTGTTCCAGATCAGACTGCGTAGAAATTTTAACTTTCCAGGCTTCAGACCCTAACAAAATGTCTATTTATGATTTTTGTATACAGAGCTCCAGACAGAGGAGTGATTTTGATTTCAAAATTGAAAATATTAATTATTCTCTACTAAACCTTATGTTGTGTGTACTCATTAGAATCGTCCCATTGAGACGATTCTGATGAGTACCAAAAACATAGGGTGTTGAAGAGTAGTAATTAATTTTGAATGCCATCACTCCCTGTTATCCGGACCTTTGTATGTACATGTATGTCTATGTCCTAGCTATAAAAGAGTGAAGATTTCAAGAAGAGGAAAAAAATCATGCTTTATTAATGTTTAATTGGAGTTACCGTTACGGTGAAGTAAGAATTATTATATTTTGTAAATTTATCTTTGTTATAGAGTATGTAATCTGTTTTTGTTGTTGTTGTTGTTTTTATAGAAATGGTATCTTAATAGTGTTATATTTTTTTGCTGTTATGCGAGTTCTTTCTGGAATACCAGTAGAAGTCTATTAGATTTTTAACAAATGGGCTGATTTCTGACATAGTTCTTGTTTAAAATCATCAAGTCCAGTCATTTGATTGGCTTAGAGGTTTGTCTTGACCAATTAGATTGTGAGTCTTGTATTTAAGAAATAGAACTAAGCATATACCATTTAGTTAAACCTTTCCCAAACAACAAACTTTTGGACTAGACTAAACTGAAAGCATTTGCAGACGACAATTCAACTATTGCTGAAAAGATTATTTCTGTCTATGATAGAGTAGAAAACATTGTGGGAAAAGGAGAAAATGCTGGTTACCAGCATTTTCTCCTTTTCCCACAATGTTTTCAAAAGGCTACTATTCCAGACCCATAAAAACCAGGGATTGTTTGGGAAAAGGTTAATACACCCTTTGATGACCTACCAAAGAGTTTAACCATGTACCCCAAAATCCGAACTTTTTCATAAGTCTGAAAGAGGAGGCTATTGGAAACATTATGGGAAAGGTAGAAAATGCTGGTGACAAGTGTTTTCTTCCTTTACTACAATGTTTCTACCCTATTTAAGACAGAAATTGTGGCTAAGCAAAATTGAATTTGTGCCCTGCTAATGCTTTCGATTTAGTCCAGTCCAAAATTTTGTTGTTCGGTAGAGTTAATTCTTTGGCAAACGACAAAACTTTAGACTGGTCCAAATCGAAAGCATTTGCAGACAAACGACAAAACTTTAGACTGGTCCAAATCGAAAGCATTTGCAGACTTCAAAATAAAAGTGACCGAAAGTTTGAAAATTGTATCCAAGAGGCGAGAAAACAATATGGGAAAAGGAGAAAATGCTGGTTACCAGCATTTTCTCCTTTTCCCACAATGTTTTCAAAAGGCTTCTTCTTCTTTCAAAGGGCTTCTTCTTCTTCTTTAAAAGTCTGCATTGTATGGTAAAGGGTTAAGTCTTTACCAAAATAATAGAAATTTACACTCAATAGAATTGATTAGATTTTCAGACATAAAGTTCAATTATACTGGTAGCTTTACTCTTTCCCACATGACAAAATTTTATACCTGCCCAAATTGAATGCATTTGCAGACGACAATTTTTAATCTGGCTCAGTGATGAGATTTCTGTTTGAAAGGGTTGAAAATATTGTGGGAAAAAGAGAAAATGCTGGTCACCGGCATTTTTTGTTTTTCCCGTGATGTTTCCAAAAGGCCTCTTCCTCAGGATCATAAAAAGTCCGCATTGAGTGGCAAAGGGTTAACTCTTTACCACACAATCCCGACTTTTATGGACCCTGACAAAAAAGCCTTTTGAAAACATTGCAGGAAAAGGAGAAAATGCTGGTAACCAGAATTTTCTGCTTTTCCCCACAATGTTTTCTACTCTGTTGGAAACAAATTTCAATTTTTGAGTTACATTTATTTTGTCATCTGCAGATGCCTTCAGTTTGGACAAGTCTAAAATTTTGTCATTTGATAATGAGTTAAAAGATTATATCTGTCTTTTTTTGGGCTGAAAACATTAGGGAACAAGGAAAAATGCTGGTTATTAGCATTTACCCACGTTCCCACTATATTCTCCAAAGCCTTCGTCTTCAGGTCACTAAAACACAAAATTAATTGTTTGTCAGAGGTTAACCTCTACCAGATGACAGAATGCTAGCCTCATCCAAATTGAAACAATTTGCAAGCAATAGTTTTAGTGTGGTTCAAATGGTGCAATCTTGCTTATAATCATAGGATAGAAAACATTGTGGGAAAAAGGAGAAAATACTGTTTGCCAGCTTTTCCTCCTTTTCCCACAATATTTTCTAAAAGGCCTCTTGATCTACCACTGATTTCGTTAGGTCTGAATTTCGTTGTCTTGTCAAAAGATAACATACTTACATGTACTTGTGGATATAAGATAGACTACTTTTCTTTGTTCACTTTGATCTTGTACATGTACTGAGTGGATTTATAAAAATGATATTGCTCACAACAAGCAAAGAAGGGGCATTGGGATTTCGGACATTTGGGCAAAGTGTTGTCTCGGATGAGCCGGCACAGTCCACGCAGGCTAATCCGAGATGACACTGTACGACTATATCAGATTTTGTGCTGCACTAGACTTGCATAAAGCAGCAAATTGCATAAAAATAAAAAAAAAATTATTTCGGATTAACTTGCATGGACTGCACATGCTGATCCAAGACGGCATTTTCCGCAGATGTCCGAAGATGTTACAGGACATATACTGTAAGTGGAACCATGAAATGTGAACGACTTCTCTTGGATAGCCTAGAAAGAATCACAAAAAGCATCTAACCGAACACAAAAGAGAAAAAAAATACTTTGTAGTAAATGGACTGCTTTAAATTTTGTAACTTGTTTCATACACAGGTTGTTATATTTCAAAATGGCCAATACTATTAAAATATAATGTATAATGTTTTACATGTCTTGTTGTTTATTTTTCGTTTGTGTGTGTGCTTTAACCTTTTACCAAACAAACTGGCATTTAACCCTTTACCAAACAATCCCTGGTTTTTACGACCCTAAGATAAAAAAGCCTTTTGAAAACATTGTGGGAAAAGGAGAAAATGCTGGTAACCAGCATTTTCTCCTTTTCTCACAATGTTTTCTGCCCTGCTGGAAACAAATTTCAATTTTTGAGGTATGTTTATTTTGTCGGCTGCAAGTGATTTCAATTTGGACCAGTCTAAATTTTGTCGTTTGATGAAGAGTTAATGACCCTGAGGAAGACAGGTTTTTGTCCTTTATCCACAACGTTTCATAGCTTTTTAAAAATGAATTCCATCATAAGATTGCCATGTTATCTGTCATCTGCTACCCCTTTACCAGGCAATCGCTGGCTTTAACGACCCGTAGATAGAAGCCCTTTGAAAACATTGTGTGAAAAGGAGAAAATGCTGATAACCAGCATTTTCTCCTTTTCCCACAATGTTTTCTAACCCACTGGGTTTTCAAATTTAGAGTTGCATTTATTTTGTTGTCTGCTTGTGGACAAGTCAACTTGGACAAGTCTAAAATTTGGACAAGTCTAAAATTCGTTGTTTGGTAAAGAGCTATTTCAGTGTGGTTTACCTCCCTCTCTCTCTCTCTCTCTCTCAGCATGGGTATTTTCCTTCAGCCGTTCAATGATTGTTAATCATGTATTCAACATCCCCCACCCCCCACCTTAAAAAGAAATGGGACATCCAATTTTAAAATGGAAATGTTCAGGAAAACAGTGTTATCAAATGACAAAATTTTAGACTAGTCCAAATTGAATGCTCTTGCAGGATAAATAATTCAAAAATTGAAGTTTGTGTCCGGCATGGTAGGAAATATTGTGGAAAAAGGGGAAAATGATAGTTACCAGCATTTACTCCTTTTCCTACAATGTTTTCAGAAGGCTTCTGTCTCATGGTCGTAAAAACCAGGGATTGCTTGGGAAAGGGTTTAAAAGTAATATATTGTTAGAAAAAATCTGTAAGGCCACAAACATGTCATGTGTACACATGTGTGTCCAAATATTGGCCATACAAACTTACAGGGTTTTGAAGTACTAACTACCAAAACACCATTTTCATTGTAAAATTGGAAGTTCCAACTTTGCTTTTGTCAGGGGTGTTGAATACATGATTTAGAATGGTTGAAGGGAGAATAGTCGTGCCAAAGTTTGGATTTTTTGTATTGGTGGTCTCCCTTGTAATAATTCAATGGATGTCGGGAGTAAGGGCCCATACGGAAAAGAATACGTGATGGAAAAAGATGAAAGGCATTTATAGACAGTTGATAAAATCAAATTTATACCAGAAAATTATGAATTTGTGTCACGATCGGCCATCCACTTCTAATTCCCAACACCCCAGGAGCTTAATATTTGTTGTTTCTGTCCAGGGATCATATATATGTCGTAGTCCAAACTGGAATCCAGGCAGATCCGGAATCTGCCTAGACCAAACTGGAATTTGTCTATAACAAATCAGGATTCCAGTTTAGCTTTGCAGCTCTACAATCTGCCTAAACCAAATTTTAATAATTTCTTGTTGAATATAGGGCGCCTACATATGAATCATCTTACTTTTAAACGTAAACCCCAGAATAAAAGAAGTTTTAGTCAGAAATTCAGAGTAAATATAAATTTTGAATGTTTTTGTACTAATAAAAAAGGTGGAAAAAAGAGCGATTGTAGAAAAATCATATAAAATGCTTTAAATAAAATATACCTCTCAATTGTAAACATAATTAAATCAATATAATTTTTAAAAAAGTATTAGAAAACAATGCAGTTTGGTCTACACAAAATTTGAATTCTAATTTGGTCTAGGCAGATTTCGGATCTGCCTAGATTCCAATCTGGCCTACGACATATACATAGGCCTATGCTCTGTACAACCGGTCTTATCTCATTCATGGTAAGTCAACTTGCAAGACGTATCCCACATACTTTCAAATCTGGAAAAAAGAATGGTTTCCGTGGGTGTGAGGAAGAGTGTTGGCCTCTTTACCTTAACCCTTTCCCAAACAATCCCTGGTTTTTACGGGTCAGGAATAGAAGCCTTTTGAAACATTGTGGGAAAAGTAGAAAATGCTGGTTACCAGCATTTTCTCCTTTTCCCACAATGTTTTTTCTATCCAATTTATCTATTTAGCAACTGTTAATTTATCATCTGCAAAATGCTTTCAGTTTGGTCTCGTCCAAAATTTGCCGTTTGGGAAAGGGTTAAGACCATGAGTTTCATACCCGGGTTTGGCTTCCAACTTTTGTGCCATTTATTGGCTCTAACATTCGTTGCCAGTAGCCTACAGATGTAGTTCCCAGGAAGCAGAATCGAGAGAAATGAGTTTAAATGTTATTTATTCGTACAGATACAAATAAAATCGTAATTATTTAACTCTTTACCAAACGACAAAATTTTAGACTCGTCCAAATTGAAAGCATTTGCAGACCACAAAATAAATGTGAATCAATAATTGAAATCTGTTTTGGAATGGGTAGAAAACATTGTGGGAAAAGGAGAAAATGCTGGTTACCAGCATTTTCTCCTTTTCCTACAGTGTTTTCAAAAGGCTTCTTTCTCAGGGGCGTCAAAAGTAGGGATTGTGTGGTAATGGGTTAAAAGAAATGATACATGGTATGACAAGTTGTAACGGTTGACAAAGATAATTGGAAAACAAACTTTGAATAACTATGGTGGCATGTTTCTGTCACAAAAGATAGCTACACGTATCATGATAGTTTTAGAAAACTATCGCGAAAACTTAGTTTTCTGGAAGTTTTATCGAGAAAAAGAAAAGTTTCCTGACAAAAATCACGATAAACTTGGTATTCTTACGCAGAAATTCTCAATCGCTCACGAAACCGACATTTGGATTATCTTGATAGTTCTGTCTGCTGCTCGAAATCTATAAATAGAAAATTCGCCATTTGGATGACCCCGGAGGTTGTTGACTTCACAAGTATGCAGTAACTAAAAATTCGACTTCAATTTTAAATAGCCTAATTTGTTAATCTTGACAAGACTGGAAATGAACAAAATCTGTATAATCACAGACGACTCGCAATGCCACCTACAAACAACTTTCTAAAGAACCATTCAGGGAACTTATGTTAATTCTTCTCCGAAACCTTTGTCCTGCTAAATAAATTGAATGAAGCTTTCAAACCGGTAGTAAAACCTGTATAATGTTTTTTTTCATACTCATTTCTTGAACAGAAAAAATCGGACAATGAAAATCCAAGATCAGGCTGCACGCTCTGTGCAGTCTGATCTGAATCTATAATATTTGCAGAACGTCAGTGAGTCGCGGTTCGCTGCCAAAGATTATTAAAGGCGACTGTAAAAAAGTTTGCATCAATAATTAAGTTGTGCTCTGGCAATGTGGGGGGGCCTAATGCAGTCCGCGCAGGCTGACCTGAGCCGAAACTTTTTGCTAGTCAATTTTCTGCATGTCATGGGACCAGTTATACCTACCTCAAGATTAAGTCGGTGTTGTCAGAAAGAATTATGTGATGGCTTAAAAAGTCACCCGAAAGGAATGTTGTAGAGTAAGATCAGTCTGCATGGGCCTACATTGGTAAACATAGGCCCTATATATATCCCAAACCCCGCCCCCTTTCCCGTTATGTACAACCACCATGATTGCAGACTTTCCACGTGCGTAATTTGGTTCAGCGTATTCTAGTGCGTTAGTAAAATGGTGAAACAGTGTTTAAAATTTTGTGAAGGATTACTCGTATTTATTCAATCGATATAGATCTAGTCAGGATATAATAAACATCGAGGTAGGTGAATTTATTGCTGTAGTCTTCTTTTTCTCATTTTTCATCGTCACTTTTTGGCCAAATCATCATCGTTCTTTTTGTCATTGTCGCCTATTTTACCCCACCCCCTCACTAACAAGGCTAAATGGTGGTCGACGCGATGAACTCAGTCGGTATTAAATTTAACGTGCGGATTTAGAAAATTTAGGGGTTGTTGGTTTGATACCGAGCCTGGATTCAGTTTTGCCAGTTAGTTTATGCGTAGGATCCTTCGTCCGCTAGTCATCGGTTCGATCTGTTGGAGAGATTGGGCCGCTTTGCGATGGCTCTCTTGGGCAACAATCTGTCTAGATAAAGGAAGTTATGAAAGAACACTAGTAACTGTGCAGCTTTCGCCGTGGTATGACAAAAATGTGACTTCAAGTTCGAGCCTTATTGGAAACACTGTAATTTGGTGGGAGTGTCCTAGAGCAGACAGTTTAGAGCTTTAGTCTAGTACTGGTGAAACCCAGGATTTCAATACATGGATATGCAGGCTGTCACTGTGATATGATTGAAATAATGTTGAAAGCGGCGTAAAAACGCTATCGATCACCCTCAAAGTTAAATAATTGGTATTCTTACAGAAACTTTTTCTAAGCTTTTGCAGACGATTGAATTTTGATCTGTTCTTTTCATCTGTTCTAGACTGGGGCTTTGTAGTGCTTTGCCGAGGGACATTTCAACAAGAAAAAACTTGTCCGCGAGGATCGTCCAAGCATTTCATAGTTACAAATCCAGCACCATAACCTTTTATCAAACAATCTAGTGTTCAAACAATCACGAGAAAGAAAGCTTTTTGAAAATATTGTTGTGAAAGCAGAAAATGCTACCACAATATTTTAAAGTCTACCATAGGCAAATACTATTGTGTTAGCCATATTCTGAATTGTCGTGTGCATATACGTCCAATTTGGATAAGTTTACAATTTTATCATTTGGTAAAGAGATTACTCTTAACCGACTTTTAACAACCCTGAAAGAAAGACATTTGAAATCATTATGGGAAAAGGAGAGCATGCTGGTAACCAGCATTTTCTCATTTTCCCACAACGTTTTTTCGATTCTATTAAAGAACGAAATAACGAACTCATCAACATGTAGATCTAGTGTGTCGCCTGCAAATGCTTGAGTTTGGTCCAGGCCAGAATTTTGTTGTTTGGTAAAGTGTTTGGGGTAGCGATAGATCTATATAATTCAAAAGATTTTGGGATCGATCCTCACCGGCTGCACTGTTTTTTTGTGATAGTGCCCTTTAGCAGGGTGAAATTCTGGTTAGACTATTAATGATGATGTTTAGGAAATAAGTGGCATGCAGTATAGATCAAGATCAGACTGCACATGACAATTAGTCTGATTATTGTCTTAAAAAATCTCATATTTCGGTGTTTTGGCTTTAGTTGGTGCTCAAAGTGTGAAACGCAAGATCTATATTGCAACATAAAATTTCAATAATCTGTAATTTTTTTTAGTACTTCTCAGATAATGAAAATTTATGTCTCTCTTCAGTGTGTGTGCTATATAAGATTCCTGATGCAAATGAACACTTAATTGTCTTTTACATTGTAAGCTATAAACATGAAAGTACTGTTTTATGACGAATAAAAGAAAAGTTGTAAGTTTTGATCTACTAGGTTACAGTCGGACCTTATTTGATAGTAGCAGACGACAAGAATTAAGAAATGTCCATTATAAACGCCGGACGAAAGATTACGCATGGTTTAAAAAAAGTGTTTTTTTTTTTCTTTCAGAACTAAGAAAATATCTTAGGGATAGATAAAATTTTGGTTATCACGATTTTTTCTTTTTCAACAACGTTTTCAGAAGCCATGTCTGTGATTGTTTAAGCAGGAAATTAGTCCGATAGCAAGTTTTGCTTGAAGACCGGAAGACACGTGTTGTTAAGTACGCGACTTCCGGTTGATTTTTTTTTTTCAATGTTTTTACAAGACATTAATTTCAAATATAAACTATCACCTCTATCTTATAGGCTCCAAATTGGTCTAATGGTCAGGGGAGTCGACTCGGGAACTCGAGGACCTGAGATCGATGCCTCCCGCATCCCAGGAAAAAAATGCAGAGACAGAGGGGGGGTGAAAGAGAAAGACACTTGGATAGAGAAACAACAGCCGGATAGTGGACTGGCTCAAAAGACACTTGGATAGGCGATGGGGGGATCCAGGGAAATTACCTTTTACTACACTGTGTATTTGGAATTATACTGTGTTTAATAAAGTATAAGGAATTATTTCTGTGTTTTTTTAGACATTTTGTTCTCCAACTTAGAACAAAGAAATATTTACAAGAAAATATTTTATTACTCAAATTGAAAAGTTCATGAATATATACAACACCCAAAGATAAACTGTACAATTTTAACCGTTTACCACATATTCCTTACTTTTAACAACCTCCAAATGAAAACATTGCGAGAAAAGAAGAAAATGCTGGTAACCAGCATTTTCTCCTTTTCCCACAATGTTTTCTACCCTTTCCAAAACAAAGTTCAATTTTTCTATTACATTTATCATGTCGTTTGCAAATGCTTTCAATTTGCACCAATCTAAAATTTTGTCATGTGGTAAAGAGTTAAAGCAAATTGGCTATATAGAAAACATTGTGGAAAAAGGAGATAATGCTAAATACCAACAATTTCCACTTTTTCCGAAGTGTTTTTTCACCCTTTCAGCCATATTTACAATTATTTCAACTTTGCATGTATTAGTCAAAAGAAAATGCCTTCAATAAGGGTCAATATATACGCAAATACAAGTTTTCAACCTTTACCTACCAATTAAATTTTAGACTGGTCCAAATTGAAGGCTATTGAAGATGACAAAATGAAAGTGACTGAAAATTTGCAATTTGTACTGGGAAGGATAAAAAACATGGAAAAAGGAGAAAATGTTAGATTACCAACATTTTCTCCTCTCCAACAAAATTTTCATATAAAGGCTTCTATATCAGGGTCGTTAAAAGTCAAAATTATGTGGTAAAGGGTTACCTGGTTAAAAAGGTTGAAACAAAATTTATGATCTCCCAACCTAACAACAAAATCTTAGACTGGTCCAAAGTCAAAGAAGACAAATTGAACATTATAGCTATGACGATGGTATTCTTTTTTAAAACCGTTTATCACACAATCTCGAGGTTTAACAACCATGCGGAAGAACACTTTTGAAAACATTGTGGGAATAGGAGAAAATGCTGGTGACCAGCATTTTCTCCTTTTCCTGCAATGTTTTCTATCATTTCAGATACAATTTTGACCATTTGAGCCATGTTTGATTTGTCCTCTGCAGATGCTTCGAAAAAAGAATAAATGAATAGTGTTTTATGGCCCATCGACAACTTAGGTCATATTGGGCGCACTTACTTAGTAAACAATAATGCGAGGTGAAAATAACATACATGTTCAACAACATAAGACAAACATGATAAATGAGTAATGGATGAAACACAAAATGATGCCCCTTTTGTCGCCTTTTACGACATGCATGCTGTCACTTTTGTTCCGCCAGATGAAATGGCAGATGTGACGATCGCGGGACTGCAGTGGTTTATTCTTATACCCCTGATTAAACCACACAGGGTCTTCGAATTAAGACAAGTCTACAGTTTTGCTGTATGGAAAAGGGTTAAGGGGTAGAAAACATTGTGGAAAAGAGAAAATGCAGGTTACAAGCACAATCACCATTTTCCCTAATGTTTTTTTTTTAAAAAAACTTTCACATCTTTTTGTTCAACCCTTTACCACAAAATTCAGACTTTTTTAACCTTAACCCTTTCCCAAACAAAAAATTTTAGACTGTTCCAAACTCAAAAAGTTTGCAGAAAACAATTTTAAATTTGATGAAAATGGTAGAAAGTTCTCCTGAAGGGTAGAAAACACTGTGGGAAAAGGAGAAATTGCTCGTTACAAAGAATTTCTCCTTTTCCCACAGTGTTTTCAAAACACTTGTATTGCAAACACGTAAAAAACAGGGCTTGTTTGGGAAAGGGTTAAGGGGTAGAAAACATTGCAGAAAAGAGAAAATGCAGGTTTCAAGCACAATCACCATTTTCCCTGATGTTTTTTTTTTTTTAAAAACTTTAACATCTTTTTGTTCAACCCTTTACCATACAATCCCAACTTAACGACCCTGAAGACGAAGGCTTTTGAAAACAATGTGGGAAAAGGAGAAAATGCTGGTTACCAGCATTTTCTCATTTTCCCACAATGTTTTTCCACTTTTCTGAAAGCAGATTTCAATTTTTCAGTCACATTTATTTTGTTGTCTGCAAACATTTATTTTGTTGTCTGCAACATTTATTTTGTTGTCCGTAAATGCTATCACTTTGGACCAGACATTCGGTGAAAATTTAACTCTTTGACAAACTTTTAGACAGGTCCAAATTGAAAGTAATTGCTGACGACATTTAACTTGGCTGAAATGATTGTAACTGTCTATGAAAGTGCAGAAAACGTGGTGGGAAAAGGAGAAAATGATAGTTGGTAACCAGGATTTTCTTCTTTTTTCATCATGTTTTCAAAAGCTGCCTTCTGTGATAGGGATGTTAAAACTCAGGATTGTGTGGTAAAGGGTTAAAAATAATGATTGGCAGATGAGAAAAGTTAAAAATACAGAAAATACATGTAAACCTTATTACAAAAAAAGCACATTTCATCTCTTTACAAAACACCAAAATTTTAGACTTGCAAGTACCCGTGTGTGCGGACAACTAAATATATGTTGCATAAACGCTGTGATTTGTCTTGTGTAGAAAACATGGAGGAAAAGGAGTGAATACTATTTAGGAGCAGTTTCACCATTTTCCACAATGTTTTCAAGAGCCTATCCAGTAAGTTTTTAAACAATGGCTGGTTATACTGGATTAACCGTTTACAACATATTCACATAGTTCTTACTGTTAAGTGTTAACAAGCCTAAGAAAGAAGGTATTTGAAACAGTGTGGAGAAAGAAGAACTGGCTGGCAACCAGCACTTTCTCCTTTTCTCAAATGTTTTTTCTCACCTATGAAAGCAAGAAAAATCCATTTAATAAGCTCATAATTTTTGTTTAAAAACACTTTCAATGTCTGCAAAGTGGACAGACTAGTTCAGATGGCACATGTCTGATCTAGATCTAAACTGGCCACAAAGGTAACTATGGTAATGAAAGGTTATTTAACTCTTTTAACAAATGACAAAGTTTTTGGACTATTCCAAACTGAAAGCATTTGCAGATGACTAAATAAATCCGAGTCAAAAGTTGAAATTTGATTTTGGAAAGGGTAGAAAACATTGGTGGAAAAAAAGAAAATGCTAGTTACCAGCATTTTCTACTTTTCTCACAATGTTTTCAAAAGGCTTCTTTCTCAGGGTCGTCAAAAGTGTGGATTGTGTCAGAATGAGTTAAAGATATTTTTAACAAAACAACCAAATTTTACTATTGACGAATTTGACAGCATCCTCATAGGATATATGGAAGTATTGCTCAAGCGAGTATTCGTCTTGCAAGAGATACAAAACGCTATAGAAGGAGAAAATTGACACTTACTATAACCACTTCCACCATTTACCACAATGTTCTTACACACCTAGATCTACTATTTATAGATTTAAAAAACAAAATCGTTTGATAAACCGTTAAAATCAACACAATTACCTCATCACAATACAAACTACATTTACCCTTTACCACACTGCAAAATTTTAGACCTATCGAAAGTAAAAGCATTCTGTGAAGAACGATTTCATAGTAGCTCAACTAACAAAATGTGTCTTTGGTAAGGTAGAAAACTGGGGGAAAAGGAGAAAATGCTGGTTACCAGCAATTTCTCCTTTTCAAATAATTGTTTTCTACAGGGTTCTTTCTCATGTTCATTAAAATTCGGGATTGTGTGGTAAAGAGTTAACCCTTTTCCAAACGACAAAATTTTAGACAGGTCCAGATTGAAAGCACTTGCAGACGACAAACTAAAAATAAATAAAAAATTGAAATTTGTTTCCAGTAGGGTAGAAAACATTGTGGGATTAGGAGAAAATGCTGGTTACCAGCATTTTCTCCTTTTCCCATAATGTTTTCAAAAGGCCTTTACCTCAGGGTCGTAAAAAGCAGGGATTGTTTGGGAAAGGGTTAAATGACATAGAAAAGAATGTGTACAAAGGGGTATTTACCTGTAGGAAGCACTGGCTACTTTATACTGAACCTCTCACCAAACAATCATAATTATGATTCAACGATCTTGAGGAATATACCCTTTACCAAACAACATAATTATGTATAAACTGGTCCAAATTCAAAGCATTAAATTTTGTAGACCACAAGATAAAAGTGACTGAAAAATTGAAATTTGTTTTCGAAAGGGAAGAAAACATCGTGCGAAAAGAGAAAATGCTGGATACAAGCATTTTCTTTTTTTCTCACAGTGTTTTCAAAAGGCTTCTTTCTCAGAGTCGTTAAATATTATTGTGCAGTTAAGAGTTTAGAAAATATAGTTGGAAAAAAAGGAAATGCTGATCCCCAGTTCAAGCTCCTTTTTTCCCCCCAAGTATTTTCTATCCTTTTTCAAGACAAACTTAACAAGCAATTTCGTTGAAATGATATCCCCTGCCGAAAAAGACCTTTTTTGATACAAACGTATAAGAGGTATTGTGTTTTGCATGTACATGTGGCCTTTTTGTAATTGGTCCATGATAAAATTATACATTAAGCTCCCTTGTTCCATGGCACAGGATTTCATTACATAATAACTCAAAAATCATAAAAAGCAGAGTTATCATTCTTGTACAATGCAGTCCCCCACAATAAAATCTATCCACGTGTGAAGAAACATGTCATTAACTGAAATAAATTTTGAGTTATGTCCTGGACAAAAATTGAGCCTGAAAAATAACAAAGGGCAATAATTCAAAAATCATATTGCCAGAGTTATCGTTCTTGTACACTTCACTCCTCACAGTAAGATCCAGTTAAGTTACATGTTCATATCTGAAATTGTTTTTCAAAAATTATAAAAGTTAATTAGAGTTATTATTCTTCTGCACTGCACTTCTCCTTATTGAAATCTAGACACATACAAATTTTCAAGTTGATATGTGAAACAATTTTCAAGTTATGTGCTAGAGAAAAAAAAATTAAGCCTGAAAAATAACGAAGGGCAATAACTTCAAAAATTTGAAGGACAGAGTTGTAATTCATGTACACTGCAATCCTCCTTAACGAGATCTATCCACTTACGAAGTTTGAAGTTGGTAGGTGAAATACTGGTTAAGTTATCTTCCGGATAAAAATTGGGGACGGAAGGAGGGACTAACAGAGACTATTACCATATCCCCCCCCACCACCAGGGGGATAATAAGTATGAAAAATAAACTAGCACTTGTTCCAGAACAGGATAAATTCATCAAAGGGTAATCAGTCAAAAAAAGCCTGTGAATCTAAATAGAAATGTGCGAACAAAAATCCAAAGTAAAAATTTACAAAAGGCAATAACTCCAAAATAGAGTTATGGTTCTTGTGCACTGCACTTCTCCTAAATTACTTCTATATGTGTGTGAAGTTTCAAGTTCCTAGCTTTTATACTTTTGGAGATATGCTCCGGACAAAAATCCAAAGTAAAAATTTACAAAGGGCAATAACTCCAAAAATACTGAAGATAGAGTTATGGTTCTTGTGCACTGCACTTCTCCTCAATGAGTTCTATATGTATATTAAGTTTCAAGTTCCTAGCTTTTATACTTTTGAAATATGCTCCGGACAAAAATCCAAAGTAAAAATTTACAAAGGGCAATAATTCCAAAAATACTTCAGATAGAGTTATGGTTCTTGTGCACTGCACTTCTCCTCAATGAGTTCTATAAATGTGTGTGAAGTTTCAAGTTCCTAGCTTTAATACTTTTGGAGATATGCTCCGGACAAAAATCCAAAGTAAAAATTTACAAAGGGCAATAACTCCAAAAATACTGAAGACAGAGTTATGGTTGTTGTGCACTGCACTTCTCCTCAATGAGTTTTATATATGTGTGAAGTTTCAAGTTCCTAGCTTTTATACTTTTGGAGATATGCTCCGGACAAAAATCCAAAGTAAAAATGTACAAAGGGCAATAACTCCAAAAATACTGAAGATAGAGTTATGGTTCTTGTGCACTGCACTTCTCCTCAATGAGTTCTATATGTGTGTGAAGTTTCAAGTTCCTAGCTTTTGTACTTTTGGAGATATGCTCCGGACAAAAATTCCAGAAAAAAAGTGTACAAAGGGCAATAACTCCAAAAATACTGAAGATAGAGTTATGGTTCTTGTGCACTGCACACCTCCTTAATGAGATCTATCCACTTGTGAAGTTTGAAGATGATACTTTTGGAGATATGCTCCAGACAAAAAAGTGGGACGGAAGGACGGACGGAGACTATTACCATATCCCCCGCTGCCTTTCGGCGGGGGATAAAAATTGTTCCAGATATCATGTGAACAAACATTCTAATCGAACTGCAGGATTATTTGGCTGAAGATATGGACTGAGTGCATACAATGTTTTCCTTACATTTTGCCAGTTCTAGTTCCTTTTTCCCAAATATTTTCTATCCTTTTTCAAGACAAACTTGAAAATTGTCCGAGGTATCAAAACAAACTTTCTAATCA
Source organism: Tridacna crocea (assembly GCA_943736015.1). NCBI lineage: Eukaryota > Metazoa > Mollusca > Bivalvia > Cardiida > Cardiidae > Tridacna > Tridacna crocea. The sequence continues at coordinate 22,954,089 of OX031066.1, read as the reverse complement.
TATCTGGCCCAGTGACCTACTTCTTTACCCTACATCACCCAATGTCGAACCTGTCCCAGACATTATCAGGACAAACATTCTATATGCCAGAAAAAAAACTCTGGGGGCATAAAAAGTGTCCCAAGAATATGTGACCCATAACGCGAAAAGCGACCATCTAGGAACTACTGAAATTGTCGACCTTGGTCAGACTGCACTGGTTGCGCAGGCTGAACAGGGTTGACACTTTTCGCTTTATGATATTTTCTGTATAAAAAATACTCATCCTACCTTACCATACAATCATTTCTGAACTACCAGCTTAACCAACCCATTACCACACAATCCCTACTTTTGATGCCCCAGAGAAAGAAGCCTTTTGAAAACAATGTGGTAAAGGGTGAAAATGCTGGTAACCAGCATTTTCTCTTTTTCCCACAGTGTTTTCTACCCTCCCCAGAACAAATTTCAATTTTTCAGTCACCTTTATTTTGTTGTCTGCAAATGCTTTCAATTTGAACCAGTCTAAAATTTTGTCATGTGGTAAAGAGTTAAATTGACCTGCACTATCTATGTTTGATCTGTTTCCATCTAATTGATAAATTGAATGATTGTCCTTTTTCATGTGGTGAGTCACAAGTGGTAAATCTTACAAACATAGTCCCCAACAAAGAAACAAATGAACAAATGAATGACAGAAATACAAACCACATCTGGCGGGATTCGAACCCATGATGGGTAAACATCCTTGTTTTTCGAAGTTTAACCCTTTAAGCAATAAGGCATTTCTATGGTATCTCTAATTGACCATAAATAACAGCAAGGATGAAGCCGTTTCTAACGTGTATATGACACCTTTTGATAGCATAGAAAACATTGGGGCAAAAGGTGAAATTGCTTGTCATGAGCAATTTCACCATTTGCCACGTTTTCCAAAGGCTCCTTCAAGCAGTGCGTAGAAATGAGTATGGAGTAAAGGGTTAAAGACCAATATCATAACTACAAAGCGAAAGATAAATATCTCCCCTAAACCAGTCGTTCGGTATTGTATTTAAATTGGGAACAGAACAAGCATGCTTCTATCACTTTCATAACAACATGATCTTTCAACTTCAGCCCGAAAAAAAAAAACATCAAATTTCTAACTACTGTACATTTAATGGTTTACAGCCAAATATTGCAACTGCATCCTTTTCCTTTCAATAGAATATCCCACAGTAAACATAGATCAAGATCAGACTGTCTGTCCTAAGCAGCATGGTTTGTGATGTACACTATCGCAAATGTGTGTGATACTTAGCAGCCAAAAGATGAAATACATGTAACACTCTTGATTCGGATTATGTAATGATTCTTAACCCCTCTTAACCCATGAATTTCCACATAACAAAAATTTTAAGTTACACAGTAACTACAGACAGCAGGGATACCATAAGCCACCTGCATTTTAACCCAGTCAGATTATGTATTTGTTATGTATTTGTTATTTGTTATGTCACTTGCAATACATGTCATCACCATTCAAATAGATTTATCTCTCTTCTGGGAATTCTTTTGCAAACTTAAAAGATATATTTTTTCCTGTGAAAGGTTGAAATCTAATTCATTGAGTAAACGTTATTGGTAATATTTTCACCCGTGGCTCCCACACATGAAAATATTACCAATGATATTCATTTGAGGAAATAAATTTTGACCTTTCTTTGAAAAAGCGACAGATATTCTATTCATGCCATGGGGAATGACAAAAATAACTGTACAGGGCCTTTTTAAGGACTAACAAAAAAGTGGTTAGAAGCAGGAAATATTTTTGTTTCAGTGAATGACTAAGATTCATTTCATTGAGTGATATGTCATTGGTAACATTTTCACACATGGCAACACCACTCCTCAAAATGTTAATGATGATGTTCACTTGATGAAATTTGATCTTCCAACAAAAAACAAAACACTATCATATATCATTACCAAAATTTTGTAAGCCTAAGCCCTGGCCCCATATTCACCAACCATTCTTGAGAATATTCTTAGTCTTATTCTCCAAGGTTTTCTAAATGTGTAAGTAACACAATTTCTGATTGGCAAAACCAAACACTAAAGACAAGCAAATTCTAAACTTGCTGCAATTCATAGCATTTGAGGACAACAATCCAAACACAGCTGAAATGATGAAATTTGTCTTTGAAAGGGTAGAAAACATTGTGGGGAAAAAGAGAAAATGCTGGTCACCAACATTTTCTCTTTTTCCCACGAAGTTTTCTTAAGCTCTTCATCAGGGTCATTTAAAGTCGGGTATATTTGGTCAAGGGTGAAGAAAAGAAAATTCTTTAAGATCTAAATTTCCCACGGGTCAAAACAGCATTTCAATTACATGTCCTATTTTTCCTGGCAGTAACAGATTAAATCTACACTCCATGGTCCAACACTCTGAGCTGAAAGGATTCAGTCTAATACCCATCTCTACATCACATTGTCTTCCTGAAAATAGAAAGCAATATTCACAGTGATTTCAATTCTTCTTTAAAACCCTTCAAGCGCCTTTCACAACAACAGTTGCCATTTGCAGTCAATGAAGATCCAAGATCCTATTCTATGTTTACTATCGACTGACCTGGGCCCCGTTTTATTCAGGTAGTTATGAACAAAATTTACGTAAGTTTAACATAACTATAGTAGAGTGGCATTAACCTTTTCCCAAACAATCCCTGGTTTTTACAACCCTGAGATAGAAGCCTTTTGAAAACATTGTGGGAAAAGGAGAAAATGCTGGTAACCAGCATTTTCTCCTTTTCCCACAGTTTTCTACCCTTCTGGAAACAAGTTTCAATTTTTGAGTAGCATATATATTTTGTCGTCTGCAAGTGCTTTCAAATTGGACCAGTCTAAAATTTTGTCGTTTGGTAAAGAGTCAATCTGCTGCGAGGTACATACTAACTATCATTGAATATTTTTTAAAACTATTGCAAAAAATAAATCAAAAGTTTTCCTGGAAATTTTATCCAGATAAATCAAAAGCTAAAATTTCTAAGGAACTTTGATTTATAGCAAAAGTTTTAAAAGTAATCGTCTTAGTTGACAAATGATGTAATTTCTCTTTGTAAGGGTCGCACACGTGGGAAAAGGAGAAAATGCTGCTTACTAGCATTTTCTCCTTTTTCCATAATGTTTTCAAAAGGCTTCTCTCTCAGGGTCGTGAAAAGTCATCATTGTGTGGAAAAGGATCAAAATATCAATTCTGGTCAAAATGTATTCAAAGGAAAGAGGCTATTTTCCTTACTGTTTAAAGAATGTACATGACATACTGTGTACATGAATTATATATGTGTGTCAAAAAATCTTCTTGGAATTACTGATTAATACAGACATTGGTGTACAGAAATGTTTGCAAAATCAAGACACTCCCTTTTTTTTTGTACACCGTCACTTATGGTAAAAATAAGCGAATAGAAAAGTTTGCTAATTTTTCAAATCTGTGAAATCGCAAGAATTTCCACATAACAAAAGTTTTCAGTTATACAGTTACTACATACAGCAGGGATACTATACACCACCTGCATTTTAACCCAGTCGGATAACCACACAACTTTTAACAACCCTGTTGGAGAAGACTTTTGAAAACATTGTGGGTGCCAGAGAAAATGCTGTCCCTTTTCCTCACAATGTTTTCTACTATGTCAAAGAACTTCAGGTTACTCATATCACTTAAGAAAGGACTGATTTGATTGACTGATTGTATGGTTTTTAAATGCCCTTTTTAACATTATATCAGTTATATCGTGGCAGCCAGTACACCTATTCATGCTTTCCTGTAGTTTCTTTAGTAAGTACTCTACACAATATTCTTCCCAAGCCATTGGCTGCTTTCGCACATACCAATCATCGAAACAATGATCAGCGGTGAGAAATGAATGAATGCTGCTGCAACGACTATCATCAGACCTTGGAAAGACATAAGCGGAGCAGGGGATCGAACCAAAACCCCCGGCTCTTGAGTCTTGTATGCTCATGATTGCCCGACTGGGGCTTGATCATTCACAATAAAGTTTGTTTTAGTAAAATGTACCTGTATCTACTGATCACCCCCAACCAGTCACTGATTTGTCCCCATCTGGTGTATAACACTACTTCCATCAGTATACCAGTTACACCATGGCAACAGCGAATTTGTTCATCTGTTTTCTGTGCATCATCAAGCTTACATTAGGGCTCTTCAGTGTCATTCCCAAGCATCCATCAGTCCCGTCAAAACCATCACTGCAGGTGAGGAACAAACCCAGCACCTCTAAGTAACAAATCTGACAATAGTTTCACCATGTCACCTGTTTCACCATGTCACCTGTAAGTTAAATATATTAAAATAAATAAACTCTCTAAAAAAAAAAAAAAAAACCCTTTACCACACAATCACAACTTTTAACACCCCTGTGAAACAAACCTTCTGAAAACATTGTAGGAAATGGAGAAAATGCTGGTAACCAGCATTTTCTCCTTTTCCCAATGTTGTCTTCCCTTCCTGAAACAAATTTATATTCTTCAGTCACGTTCATTTTGACGCTTTCAATTTTGGCCAGTCTAAAATTTTGTTGTTTGTTAAAGGGTTAAAAGTGCTTTTCATGACTGTTGTTCCATGCTGATCTTGATCTACACTGTCTGCTTTGCTTAAATATTGCAGACAAAAATAGCATGAACTTGCAAATATTTGGGAAAACAACCCTGCAGGAGAAGACTTTTGAAACAAGAGGGCTATGATTGCCCTATATCCCTCTTCTGGCTAATATATGAAACCCCTACAGTGTTCTAACTAGCTTTTTTTTTTCAAGGGTACACTTATACCCACTGGGCTCAAAATCAGGGGGTAAGGTTTCATATTAGAGGGTATGACATTGGTGGTTCCCAACTAGAGGTAAAGCAATCCATATTGGTGACTTGTAGAAAAGAATTCTGCTTTATTCGGGTATCTATGTAAATATACAGCTTAAAGTCAATAAAAAAAGCTGAAAATGCAGTCTTAAGTGACTCTGACTGGAAAATGTAACTCATTTTGTTGTGTCATGGGTTTCTGTGTTTTTTTTGCAATGACCACTTTTTCATGTCTGTTAATTTCTGGATAGGTATTTCCACATGATTTGACTTGAATTTATCAATAAGGATTACAAGTAACTTCAAAATCTGTCATTCTATGCAAGATATGCTGACAATGGTCTTTTTTGTCCATGTATTCCCTTACTTGAGGTCTTGCATGTAACCAATATTTGTTACATGGATTTTATTTCTGTAACATGATTCATGCAATAACTTGTGTTGAGTGTGAACACAGCCCTACATGCCAATTAAACATTACGATACCTGGCCAACTTGCTTTTGAACATAAGACCCCTGAGATGTGACTAACACTGGAAGCCCTAGTTCTCACTGTTAGTAACAAGACGATTTCTAAAGATTTCACTATATGAGCCCACGTCAAAAGTCTGTGGTTCAGTCAAATTTAAACTTGGATGAGTAGTTTCAGAGAAAAAGATGTTTAGAATAAAAGTTAACACACCCACAGGCAGACAGACAGATGAACACAAGATGGAAACCAGGCCATGACATAAGCCTATTGGCCTTTGACCCATGGAGCTAAATAATTGTAGGTACCAGAGAAATTGCTTGCTCCTTTTCTCAAAATGTTTTCTACCCTGTCAAAGAACTTAAAGTTATCTATATCACTATTGAAACTGTTGCCAGCAGAAGCTTTCCATTTGAAAGAGACTAGAATTTGTCATTTGGAAATGATTTAAAATGGCAAGAGCATCTCTAGCGCTATGATTATTTAGAACACAGTTTGTAGATGTAAATGTACCTTTATCTAATGCTCATCTCCAACCAGTCACAGATTTGTCCCCATCTGGTGTATTACACTACTTTCAGCAGTATTCCAGTTACATCATAGTAACAGCAAACTTGTTCGTCTGTTATCAGAATTTCGTTGAGCTTAGGCTAAGGCTCTTCATTGTCATTTTCAAAGATACACCCGTCAAAACCATCACTTCAAGCGAAAAACAAACCGAGGGCCTCTAAATAACAAATCTGGAAAATAGGTTCACCATGTCATCTGTAAGTAAAGAAATAACATAAGAGTGAATAAACTCTCTAACAGACAACAATTAACCTTAAACTTTTTACCAAACAACAAAGTTTTAGACTGGTTCAAATTAAAAGGACTTACAGATGACAAATGTATAAATTTCAAAAATTGAAATTTGTTTTCAGCAGATTAGAAAAACATTGTGAGAAAAGGAGAAAATACTGGATACCAGCATTTTCTCCTTTTCCCATTATTTTTGTTTTCAATGGGCTTCTACCTCAGGGACATAAAAACCCGGGATTATTTGGTAACTCATTACCAAACAACAAAATTTTTGGCTTATCCAAATCGAAAGCATTTGCAGACATCAAAATAAAAGTAACTGAAAACTTGAAATTTGTTTTGTGAAGGGTAGAAAACAATGTTGGAAAAGGAGAAAATGCTGGATACCAGCATTTTCTCCTTTTCCCACAATGTTTTCAAAAGGCTTTTCTATCTCAGGGTTGTAAAAACCCGGTATTGTTTGCTAATGGGTTAAATGTGCCTTTCACCAGGGATGCAGGATTCCATATACATGTAATAGTTTATATATGCTCTTCTTTTCACATGCCTTTTGTACAACAGAGTCAACGTCAAGCTCCCAGCCATAAAAACTTGGATAGCGTTTTGGTGTCACTTTTTGGTCTGTTTCTGAATAAACCTTGTCTTCTTCTGAAACACTGTTATCATCCTCATTCTCCAGTTTGGTTTGGCCTAACTTTCTTACAAGAGCCCGATTTCTGAAATCAAAAGGCTTCCAGTGTTCCCACTGGCTTTTTATTTGAAGGGTACACTTACTTCTTGTGCTGTTCGAGGTGTGATCATAAAGTTCTCTGCCCCAAATGCTTCCGATTACCAGGGAATGAAAATCTGGTCATTACTTTTCAATATAATCCCCCTTCAAGGCAATGCACTTAGCCCATCTCTGTTCGAGCTTGCTTATCTCTTCCAAATAGAAGTCTTTTTCCTGGTCCCCCAAGTACTCGTTCACTGCCTCTATGACGCCGTCATTGCTTCATAACTGTGTTCCACAAAGGTTGGATTTCAATTTTGGGAACAGAAGTTAGAAGGGGCCATATCAGGAGAATATGGGGGTAAAGAAACACTTCGAATCCCCATTCAGTCGCAGCAGTCATGGCAACTTATGACATGTGAGCAGGCGCATTGTCCTGCAAGAGCAGAACACCTCCAGTCAATTTTGCAAGTTTGACATACTGTCCTCTCTCAATACTGTCATACACAAGCAATCAAGCGTGATCAAATGCTTTTTACTCTCCAAATGACTTTCAATTAGATAGAATGACAGACTGAACAAGACTTTTGTCCAATGAAATGCCTCGAAGCGTATCAGGCCGAGAACATTCTGATCACACCTAGTAAATCTGGGGGATAAGATTTCATATTACAGAGTATGTTAATAATGGTTCCAAACTAGGAGTAAAGTAATCAATAATGATGTTTTTTTACCACAAAAGTATGTTATATTCTTACATGACACGTGACCTTGGTTCTATAAACACACTGCAAGGAAAACGTGGTAAAATCTGCAACAATCCATGTAGACTGACGTCATTCAATGAGTGAGTTATTCAATGGAACAATATCTTCATCCGCGTTTTTACTCTTAGTTTGAACATGTTTTCCTTTCATTAAGAATTGGCCATGTTAGAATCGAAATAATCTTCTTTCTATCGTGGTATATCGTTCAATAAACCACGTTGTGAGTTATGCGGCGCAATGAATAACCCACTCGGGCTATCGCCCTCGTGGATTATTTATTGCGCCGCATAACTCACAACTGTGGTTTATTGAACGATATACCACGATAGAAAGAAGATTATTTCTTAAATAAGACATCTGTGGAAGTTAACTGTTTAAAGTCATTATAAAGCTGAAAAGACCGTCTGAATTGGCTCTGATCAGACAATGTCAAAAGAAACATTGTGTTGTGTCATGGGTTTGCGTGTTCTTTGCATTGAGCATTTTTACATGTGTTAAGTTATGGATAGGTTTTTCCTCATGATATGACAAAAATTTATCAATGAGGGCAGCAAGTAACTTCAAATCCCATCATTTTGCACAACTTAAGCAGATAATGAATTCTTTTACTTTTTTCCTTACGTGAGGTTTTTACCTTATGCGAGGTCTCACGTGGATCCATCAAGTCTATTACGTGATTTATGCAACAATATGCGGGAGATGGAACACTGGGCTTTTAATCTAAAGCCTTTATAAGCCATTTTTTTTAGCTCTACTGGCTTTCAGCCAGCAGAGCTTATGTCATGGCGTGGTTTCCGTCGTCCGTCCGTCAGTCTTTTTCTTGTTTACGCGATAAAGTCTTCATTTTTGGTCAGATTTTCATGAAACTTACACAGTTTGTTTATCTCATCAATAGCTTTAACCCTATTGATTTTGAAAAAAATCCAACCAACAATTTTGGAAAAGTAGCCATTTCAGATTTAAAATTTCCATTTCTTGTTTACGCGATAAAGTCTGTATTTGTGGTCAGATTTCCATGAAACTTGCAGAGTTTGTTTATCTTATCAATAGCTTCAACCCTATTGATTTTGAAAAAAATCCAATAAACAGTATGGGAAAAGTAGCCATTTCAAGTTTAAAACCTTCATTTTTTGTTTACGCGATAAAGTCTTCATTTTTGGTCAGATTTTCGTGAAACTTACACAGTTTGTTTATCTCATCAATAGGTTTAACCCTATTGATTTTGAAAAAAATCTGACAAACAGTATGGGAAAAGTAGCCATTTCAGTTTTAAAATTTCCATTTCTTGTTTACAGGATAAAGTCTGTATTTGTGGTCAGATTTCCATGAAACTTGCAGAGTTTGTTTGTCTTATCAATAGCTTCAACCCTATTGATTTTGAAAAAAATCTGACGAACAGTATGGGAAAAGCAGCCATTTCAAGTTTAAAACCTTCATTTCTTGTTTACGCGATAAAGTCTTCATTTTTGGTCAGATTTTCATGAAACTTACACAGTTTGTTTTTCTAATCAATAGCTTTAACCCTATTGATTTTGAAAAACATCCGACAAACAGTATGGGAAAAGTAGCCATTTCAAGTGTAAAATTTTGATTTCTTACTTATGGGATAAAGTCTGTATTTGTGGTCAGATTTCCATGAAACTTGCAGAGTCTGTTTATCTTATCAATAGCTCCAACCCTATTGATTTTGAAAAAAACCCAATAAACAGTATGGGAAAAGTAGCCATTTGAAGTTGAAAACTTTCATTTCTTGTTTATGCGATAATGTCTGCATTAAGGTCAGATTTTCATGAAATTTGCATAGCTTGTTTATATCAATAGGTTAAACCCTATTGATTTTGAAAAACATCCAACACACAGTATGGGAAAAGTAGTCATTTCAAGTTGAACAATTTCATTGCTTGTTTACATGGTAAAGTATTTATTTGTGATCAGATTTTTGTGAATTTTTCAGCTTATTTATCCCATCAATAGCTTTTTAACCCTGTTGAGTTTGAAAAAAATCAACAAACAGTAATGGAAAAGTAGCCATTTTGAGTTGAAAATGTCAATTTTTTGTCTCTTTGCATAATGAATTCCTAATGTATGCTTGATTTAAAAGCAAAATCTCTGCCAGTAGAGCATATTCAGGCCCTTCAGGGCCTTCTAGTTTTAAGTTTACAGACTAAAGACGTTGACGTCAAAAAAATGCACTGAAGAAAGAGCAGATGAAACTAGAGCTGTCACTGAATGTGACTTTATACACCCGCCAGCGCTTTGACCAATGCCCATTTTATTAGCGGTCATTGAAAATTTTGTCGTATAGAGCCATTCTAAAAGATGGGAGTTAAATCATACAGTCAGGCCGCGATACACCGACCATCATTATACCGGCAAACTCAGTTAACGACAAAAAAACACTGGGAACAAACCTCACCTAACGTAATTTTGACCCGTTTGAACGGCATATTCAAGTACCGACACCGACGGACATTTGTCGGAGCAAATCTTCGAAATTTAACGAATTTTGCTTCAGTTTATCGGAATTTTCTCAGCCCGTGTTTTACGGTTGTTGACATGCCGTAAAGGGTGTCGTAAAATCCTTTATCCGCAGTTGTCGTAAACAATATAGGTTACACAATAGACTCGATTATCGAATTTTTACACCTTCTGATAAATATTGTTTAATGTAAATAAAATGCCTATGGCAAGTTTTTCACACTTAAATTTAACTATGTACCGGTGTTGTATGTTTTATTGAATTCGGTTGTCTTTATTTGAGATGTTTGAGCAATTTGAGAAGTTTGAGAAATCTGAGAAGTTTGAGAAGTGTCCTTTATAAATGCGAGAAACAATTTTCTTCGTCATTTTTATTATCATTACCAAAATTGCACATGTTAATAAATATTTATTTTCAATTGTGTTTTTATCGCAAAAATTGCCGACTTGTCCCAATCCGTAACGTAATACGTTAACTTCCCAGCTTTTAGCCTGTTCCTGTTTACAACTTTCACTTCCTGTCTACTCCGTCATTTCTCGCCGACATCCCGAAAAATCTCCTGCTCCATTACAACGACTGACTCAGTTACCGACAGGAATTGTGTGGGGACAAAGTATGTCATTATAACGGGGTTTGACTGTATTTGTTACAGATACTTTAACCCTTTACCACACAGAAAAATTTTTGACAAGTCTAATTTGAAAAGATTTGCTGGCAACAAAATGAATGTGACTGAAGAATCAAAATTTGATTTGGGAAGGGTAAAAAACATTGTGGGAAAAGGAGAAAATGCTCGTTACCAGCATTTTCTCCTTTTCCCACAATGTTTTCAAAAGGCTTCAACCTCAGGGTTGTCAAAAGTCGTCATTGTGTGGTAAAGGGTTAAATGAAGGTTGGTCTGAAGGTGTATGCGAAGACCAGTAACAAAAATGGAATCTGAGCAGACACCTTCAAACTGAAAGTAGCTAGGGTAAAGGATATTGTGATCACTCTTTGTTTTGTTGGTGAATTTGGGTGGGTAGGACATTAGCATAGATAACCGACCCCAAATGCAATGTTAATTTTTGAATGGTCACCTATGGTTACAGAGACAATCAAGACAAAATCAGTTGAAAGCTCCACACAGATTTTGTGCGCAAGTTTGAACTCTTATAATTTCCCAAATAGAGCACAAACCTAGGATTTAAACATACCTGTGGCTTGTGTATTCAATAATCCTTCGTTTGAAATACAAATACATGTATTTTCCATTGAAACGCTAATTGTGAGTAAAAAAAAGTTGAAATTCATCATTTACTTGAGCTGTTTACATTCCCGAAAACCTACAAAATGGCTGCCATGCACGCCCGATAAATTTTGTCTGTGATTTTTCCCCCAGATAAACATGTTGCACACAGCTCCTACAAGCTTTTTATGTAATGAATGATTTAACAATTTGTTTTTGGTCATGTTTAGTACTAAAAGTTACCGTAATTGCATTTCGCTGCAATACAGATAAAACCAACGAAACAGAAAGTCAGTACAGCGCTCTATATTTGCTACCTGAAAATTTACAATGGACTTGAGACAGTATGGTGTACAGTAAATATCCAAATATAAAAAAGGTCACAAGGGCATCTCATCATTGAGACTAAATAAGACACTTACATGATGTTGCTGGTAATCGAGGTGTTGTGATTCTTTATTGATAGATCTATATGAGGGCGTTTTTTTATTAGACTACAGAATGTCGAATTCCTGTGAATATTCCAAGATACATTTTTGTCATCAACAAGTCTTTAATAGATCTAATGGAAATTACGAGTATATGTAAATTTTCATAGAGCCAGAGTTGATTTCAAGATGAATACAGCCCAGGTACACTGACCCCCCCCCCCTCCCCCGGGACGAATAAGCTCGGGGCCGAACAAGACCGGTAAGAAAAGAGAGCGGGACGAAGATGAAGGCTTTTTATTTAAAAGTGTTTTTTATTCTCAATTCACCATGGACCCATCAATGGGATTTGCATCTGTACCTTTTGACTGTCTCTGTTTGGTCCTGGGAGATCTTATTTTGGAATCTAGAAACTTTTTAACAGCAGGATTCTGCACGTGCAGCTTATTTCCGCCATAGTCACTTCCGATTCAGCTGGTGCCTGGCTTGGCTCGAATTACGGACGTTTCGTACCAAAACCATTTAGTACCAGTTGGTTCGTATTATTTTTTATCTACTACTTTTAATTTTCTTTTGGAACCTATGACAAAGTCTTGACTCGAGAAAACCTTCATTATGATAGTATCAAAAGAAAAATAAATTAAAAAATGCTATTTATTCCAGATAAATCAATATAGATCTTTGCAATAACCCGTTTTGATTATCTGCTTTTTCCGTTATGTTTAAAATTCGTTTCTCAGACAGTCATTTAAACTGAATTGCTTTTTTAAGTGTGTAATTTTACCAAATGAATATTTTGAAAACTTATGTTTCTACAAGAAATGAAATTAACACATCAACCTTTTTGTATGACCTTTTTTTGTCTCAGCTTTAAATCAGGCCCATCTATATTCAAAATGTCTATATAGTCCTTTAAAAAATGACAGTATTTTAGGCTCGTCCAAATCGAAAGCAATTGCAGACGACAAAATAAAAGTGACTGAAAATTTGAAATTTGTTTTGTGAAGGGTAGAAAACATTGTGGGAAAAGGAGAAAATGCTGGATACCAGCATTTTCTCCTTTTCCCACAATGTTTTCTAAAGGCTTCTTTCTCATGGTCATTAAAATAGGGATTGTGTGGTAATGGGATAGTCAATGTAGTCAATCAAGGGTAATCAACCAATCATAATTCTTTGATTATATTTTTTCAATTTTATGCAGTCAGTTTAGACTTAAATGTATTACAGTTGTCAACATTGTTGTAATTAACTATACTTCTTCCTGTGATTATCTCTGCTATTTTTAACTCTATTTCAGATCAGAATGCACTTTATCTATACATCATATGCAGTGCAGCCTGATTTCAAGTTGTGATTCACATTTATTTCGTCATCTGCAAATGCCTTCAGTTTAGACTAGTTCAAAATTATGACGTTTGGTAAATAGTTAAGATACATACCTGTTACAAGCTTTTACTGATTTTCCCATTTTAGGTAATTGTTACCCTTCCTCTAAACTTTCTACCCTTTCTCTTCTTATACTCTCAAGGTCCAATCACGTTATTATCTCTATGACATACATTTATTTTTTGTATTTCCATACTGTATGTTGTACATACATGGAAGAAATAAAGTTTATTGAATTGAATTGAAGTTTGATCCCAGTCACAAGTACCCGAACTGCAACAGACAATTTTACCTATCTACTCAGTTGCATGCAAACTTATTATTTTTTTCATTAATTTTGGATGGACAGAAAACATTTTGGGCAATGGGGTTACCAGAATTTCCTCCTTTTCCAATTATGTTTTTAAAAGTTTTCTAAAAACTTTTTTTTTCAAGTTTTTTAAAATTTTTTCTAAATAAATACATATAATTGAAATTTGTTTATGAATTATGGGCAGAAATAGAGAAAGTACTGGTTAGCAGAGTTTTTGTGTTTTCCCACAATGTTTTAACCCTTTACCACACAGTCACTTTTGACGACCCTGAAAGAGAAAGCAAATAAAAACATTGTGGGAAAGCGAGATAATGTTACTGAAAAATTGAAATTTGGTTTGGGAAGGGTAGAAAAAGTTGTGGGAAAGCATTTTCTCCTTTTCCCACAATGTTTTCTACCCTTCCCAAACCAAATTTCAATTTTTCATCACATTTATTTTGTTGTCTGCAAATGCCTTGAATTTGGACCGGTCTTAAATTTTCTTGTACTATAAAGAGTTAATGGTCTCCTTTAACTCGCCACCAAACAACAATATTTTAGGCTTGTCCAATTCAAAAGCATTTGCAGACAGCAAAATAAAAGTGACTGAAAATTAAAAATTTGTTTTGTGAAGAGTAGAAAACATTGTGGGAAAAGGAGAAAATGCTGGATACCAGCATTTACTCCTTTTTCCACAATGTTTCTTAAGGCTTCTTTCTCAGGGTCATCATAAGGAGGGATTGAGTGGTAATGGGTTAATGATCATTGAAGTTTGGGATTGGGTGGTGAAAGATTAAGAGATTGTAGAAAGATATAATCAGACTATCAATATAAATCCTTAACCACTGAATAACTGATTTGGTTGATTGTATGGTGTTTAATGCTGTTTTCAACATTATTTAAGTTACATCATGTTGGCTAGTGAACCTATCCATAATTTCCTGGAGTCTCTTTCACCAGCAATCCACACAATTTTCTTTCAAAGCCACTGGCTGCTTTCCTACATAACAATCGTCAAGACAACTATCAGCGCAGGGAGAGGAATGAATTTTGTGGCAAGGACTTTCATCATTTCTGGTATATGATACTCAAAGTCAGGGATTACATCCATGACCCCCTTTTCTCAAGTCCTGAGCGCTACCAACACTGAGCTTCCAAGACTCGGGTGCTAAATAAGTGAAATGGGACTTTCAAGCCAAAAATAAACCCCACAAGATCGCTATTTCCAACATTTTTTTTTTTCTTTTGGGGAGGGGGGGGGGAATATCTCCATAATCAGACAGCATAGATCCAAGATCAGACTGCACATTCTGAGGAGTCTGATCATGATCTACACTGTCCCTGAAAGGTCTATGAGTCGTGCGAAGCAGCCTAGGGGTTGAATGACAACAAAGACACAAAGACTTTTTAGAGAAATTTTGCACAGGATACAGACTAATACAAGAACAGACTACCCATAAGTTCACAGATTAAGCAGAATTAGATGGCAAAGAACAAACAAACACAGATAAATGAAAAAATTTAGCTAAACTGAAAGATTTTCTTTCAAGTTTTCACACTGCTTTTTTTTTGTATTTATCATTACTTTGTGCGGCTCGGATTGACTTTTGCATTATCTCTTTACCAACTAACAAAACTTGTCCAGAGTGAAAGCATTTGCAGATAAAAAAAAATAAATGTCACTGGTATACTGAGTTTCTTGGTCATAAAAATAAGAGACAACATTGCAGAAAATGGAGAAAATGCTGGTTACCTGCACTTTCTCCTTTTTCCACAATATTTTCATAGTTCTTCTCCCATTGCGTTGTTAAAAGAAGGGATTGTGTAGTGAAAGGTTCAACACCATAACTGTCTCTTTTCAGTTACTGTTACATGCAAATATTGACTTATGAATAGTCAATGGATTAACCCTTTACCACACAATGCCTACTTCTGATGCTCCTGGAAAAGAAGCCCTCTGAAAACATTGTGGGAAAAGACAAAAATGCTGATAAGCAGCATTTTAACCTTTTCCCACAATGTTTTCTACTGGATCAAAGAAAAATTACACCATTTAACCCTTTCCCAGACAAGCCCTGGTTTTTACATGTCTGCAGTAAAAGTCTTTTGAAAACACTGTGGGAAAAGGAGAAATTGCTTGTAATGAGCAATTTCTCCCTTTCCCACAGTGTTTTCTTCCCTTTTTGAGAACTTTCTGCCATTTTCTCAAAATCTAAAATTGTCTTCTGCAAACTCTTTCAGTTTGGAAGGGTCTAAAATTTGTCGTTTGGGAAAGGTTTAAGCCACACTAAAATTGCCGTCTGCAAATGCTTTCAATTTGGACAAGGCTAAATTTTTGTTGTGTGGTAAAGTGTTAATGAAAAGAAATGGTCAACCTAGAAAATCTATTTTTGACTTCACTGTGTGTCCGGTTTTGGTATCTTTCCCCTGAATCACAATTTCAGTACTGTCAAACTTTAATGATAATTCCACCTCTCTGTCTATGTCGCAATCATGGTCTTCGAGTTCAACAGTTATTTCACCTACTCTGGTAAGACTTGCGTCAATGTATTGTGGTGGTTTACGGTCTGTAGCATAGATAGGAATATTTATCCAAGTCTGATGAGAAAACTGAGGCGATATGCAGACAGAAACTTGACTTTCTCCACACTTAATTGTATCATGACATTTCGCATAGACGAGAAAGCCATTGGCACATTGCGTCCCATGTTCGTTTTCAATCTTCAGACGTTGCGGATGAATCCCCTCGACAAAAGGAACAGCTGCCTCGTATCCATATGTAAACTTAAGTACCCGGGCAGCGATAGCATCAGGCTCATGGCCAAAAAGTACGGCACCTTTCATCACCGCTGTTACAGCATCACCTGGGCAAATGACCCTAATTGGTTTAAATTCCATTTTCACTGCGTTTTGTAGTATTTTCGAATCAGAAAATCCACCCACCATCAAAATGGCAGAAATTTCTTTCATTTCTTTTCTCGAGAATGTGCTTTTTAAATGTTGGATAGTTTTATCAACAGACTTGGTAAATAATTCTTTGAACACTTTTGACTCCATGATCAGTTTATCTAGTGTTACTGTTATAGACCCTGCATATCTAGAGGCTGCTATTTGATCTTCAACACATTTTTTGGTTGTTTCACGAAAAAGTTGAAATAAAGATGTCGGTATTTTGACAACAATTCTCTTTTCCATTTGGGGTGAAGCACTTTTCTTTTTCATTTCAAAGTCTCGCCACAGATCAACCCAGTCGTCCGTGTGTTGCGTTTTGAACTCTTCATATACTGATTTATTGGTGATTTCGATCAGCAACATCTCGAATTCTATGTCCACAACAGAGCCTCCCCAACCCCCACCACTGGCGGAAAACACTTCCTCAAGTCCCCCAGTCTGATTCAGCTTGTGAACTGTGATGTCGACTGTTCCACCTGCAGGAAAACATAAGTTTAAAAGAGAAGATCTATGAATCTGTTTATCTTGGACATGAACGTCTAACCAACTGAAAAGGCTTTCCATTGAAAATGTAGAAACATGTACACATTTTTTTAACTTTAACCCTTTACCCCGTAAGGCATTTCTGTGGTATCTCTAATTGACCCTAAATAACAGCAAGGATGAAGCTGTTTCTTATGTGTATATGACACCTTCTGATAGCATAGAAAACATTGTGGCAAAAGGTGAAATTGCTCATCACGAGCAATTTCACCTTTTGCCACAATGTTTTCCAAAGGCTCCTACAAGCAGTGCGTAGAAATGAGTATCTGGAGTGAAGGGTTAAGAATGATTTATAAATAGAAAAAAAAAAGGTGTTACAATGTGGGAGTGAATATTTAGAAATGCAATTTAAACACTGTTTTAGCCAGAGTATGTGATAAATTTAGACCTTTGTAGACCTAAGATCAGACTGTTCATAAAAGTATTTGAAGTAATGCTTAACTCTCTACCAAACAACAAACTTTTAGACTGGTCCAAATTGAAAGTGCCGGCAGACAACAAAATAAAAATGACTGAAAATTTGAAATTTGTTTTGGGAAGGGTAGAAAACATTGTGGAAAAAGGAGAAAATGCTGGTTACCTTTTCCCACAGTGTTTTCAAAAGGCTTCTATCAAGGATTGTATGGGAAAGAGTTAATGCATTTCAGAGGGACATTTATCCAAAGACCTGAGCACTTTCAAATATTGTTAGGTGGGAAAGCAGCCAGTGGCTTGGAAATGATATAATAATAAGGTATTGAAGAGAAACTCTAGGAAAGCACCATAAGTGCACTGGCTGTTGCGATATCTAACACAGGAACACTGTTAACTCTTTACGAAACAATCCTGGTGTTTTTGACGGCTCTGAAAAAGAAATCTTTTGGAAACTTTGTGGGAAATAGAGAAAATGCTGGTTACCTGAGCATTGTCTTCTTTTTTCTCATTGTTTTTCACCCATTCAAGAACAAATTTCAATTTTTGAGTTGCACTAATTTTGTTTTTTGGCAAATATTTTCAATTAGGACTGGCCTGATATTTTGTCATTTGGTAAAGAGTTAAATACCATACAAACAAACACATGTAAGGGCTGGTATCTAGCTGTGGAAATTCATTACAGCTAGGAGCCTGCTATGATTTGCATATTGTCGGTGTACTCCCAAAACCTCATAACTACAGCTTGTAACAAGCTGTAGTTACAAGATTTTGGAAGTACAATGACGAAATATTGCTGAAAAAGAATTGGTATATAAATGGGTAAAGAGATTTGATGTTTAACTATTGAATAGAGGATAATCAACTGGAATTAGGAATTTAATAAATAGAATAATCAACTGGTTGTGTACGATATGAAATATCTGTCACTGGAATAGGGTGCGAAACAGTTGAAAAAAAAAAGAGTCCGAAGGATGGGATGACATGCTGTTGAAAAACTGAGTCCAAAGGACAAGTTTTTTAACTGTATCAAACCCCACTTAAATGACAGATTTTTAATATCACACACAACCAGTTCATTATCCTATTTGTTGAATTCCTATTTCTAATAACTATCAAGAATGGTACAATTAATATGGGCAGTATCAGGAAAAAAGTAGTTCCGGCAAACATTCTAAAACTATATCGTCACTTGTGATGATACCATATTAATCATCACCAGTCCTCCATATATAGAGGATATTTTGTTCTTTTCGGTGAAAAATCGAAATTTATTTCATCGAGTGGACACCATCGGTAATATTTTCATGAGTGGCACAGCCACTTGTGAAAATATTACCGATGGTGTCCACTTGATGAAATAAATTTCGAAGCCACTTGTGAAAATATTACCGACGGTGTCCACTCGATGAAATAAATTTCGATCTTCAAAGAAAAAAAAAATATTCTACTTATTTCATGCTTTTAACCGTTTCTGGGAGGAGTTTTATTAAAATCCAGTACAGTTATTTTCCGTTATTCCCTGTGGTGTATCCCTCCCGCATAGCAATGCATTACAATATTATTTCAAGCGTTAGAAGTCTAAGGTATATGACGTCATATTTACCATCCGGTTGTGAGGCACTCGCAATTTACCTAGGCAACAAGAACGTGAAAATCGATATTTTCACTGGTGGTACCAGTGTACGATTGAAAAATATTTTCATTGCTATTTCTCGATATCCTACCAGAAAGCATGAAATAAAATAAAATATTGTATCACAACTCGTGTAACAATTTTGAGAGAGATGTTGACAGTACTCAAAAGAAGAATGTCTTACCTCCTGCATCTATGATCATATACTTAGTTTCCGGTTGCAATGACAAAAATGCTGCCTCTGTATCAACTTGTGATCTCTCAAATGGTATGTGACGACAGTATATTGAAGCGGCTTCAGGTTCCAAAGCTATGAGAAGATTGTCATTGTCTATACCTGCCTGTTGGTGAAAAGTACATGTATAATTTACACAAATTTAACTCAGTACCAAATGACAAAATTCTAGGTTTGTCCAAATCGAAACCATTTGCAGACAACAAAATAAAAGTGTCTGAGAATTTGAAATTTGTTTTGTGAAGGGTAGAAAACATTGTGGGAAAAGGAGAAAATGCTGGTTACCAGCATTTTCTCTTTTTCCCAAAATGTTTTCCAAAGACTTCTTTCTCAGTGTTGTCAATAGTAGGGATTGTGTGGTAAAGTGTTAAAATATATCCAAATATTTGGGAAACCAAAGAATTAGTTTGAACAATTATCTCTGTGTTTCGTCATCATTTGAAACCTTCTGTCCTCCCTACAAGAACACTTGATATGGCATGTTTCACCCTTTACCTGGAAAAGCTAATTCTGTTGTCGTATATTTGGGAAAGGGTTAAAATTCATTTATTTAATTCCAATCATTTCCATTTGCTTAACTCTTTATCAGCAGTTTCTCCTTTTCCCACGAGGTTTTCAAAAGCTTTCCTTTTTGAAGTTCTGAAAACCAGGACTTGTTTGGTTAGGAGTTAACTCTTTACCATACAATCTCAACTTTTAATGACCCTAAGAAAGAAGTGTATAGTGTATATAAAGCATTGGGGGAAAAGGAGAAAATGCTGGCAACCAGTGAAGAGTTAATTAATATTTTATATACGAGATATGCTCAGTGAAAATTGGGCTCATTATATATGACAAAATTTTAGACTGGTACAAACTGAAAGCATTTGCAGACAACAAAATAGAAGTGACAAAAAATCTAAAGTTTGAATTGGGGAGGGTAGAAAACATTTCGGTAAAAGGAGAAAATGCTGGTTACCAGCATTTTCTTCTTTTCCAACAATGTTTTCAAAAGGCTTCTTCAACAGGGTTGTTAAAAGTCGGGATTGTGTGCTAAAGGGTTAATGCATCTACAAAAAGTATCGACCAATGTCAGCCTGCGCAATCACATGTCCGCTGACTTAGGTCGAACCTATTTGCTATTTGTAAATTTTCTGCATATCAAAGGACCCGGCATCTTCCAGCTCAAGTCGATTGTTAACACTAATGCCCCAGTCACAAATAACCACCTGCCGGCAGACGGCAAGTTTTTCAGGAGATTTTGGTGCAATCGTTTTGAGACACCATCCGGCACCTGTTCAAGGTTTATAACAAAGTTATAATTGGATGATTCTTTGGCCATGGGAAAGCCCATTAACTCATCGTCTGGGCTCTGTCCTGGTGCTGTCTGGTGACTGGACAATGCCTTCAGATACTGGACAGCGCCCGACCAGGCGAGTATCGCCTGATTATGAAT
The DNA here is from genome assembly GCA_943736015.1 of Tridacna crocea. Taxonomy (NCBI): domain Eukaryota; kingdom Metazoa; phylum Mollusca; class Bivalvia; order Cardiida; family Cardiidae; genus Tridacna; species Tridacna crocea. Next base: position 22,933,482 of record OX031066.1, on the reverse strand, counting down.
ATTTGTACGCCCACCGTCCAGTGACCACCAGATCGCGGTGCGGCACTGATTTTGTTAAATCTTTCCGGACGGTGACCAGATTGCAAACCACATATACTTTAGCGACATGATGATTATATCATAAAAGTGTATATTGATATCTTATCTCATTTATCAGTTCTGAAGTGAAAATGGCACCTACACATGTACCGCCACAAAATCTGTTGAATATTTTCCTTCATTAACCCTTTACTCCATAGATACTCATTTCTACGCATTGCTTGTAGGAACCTTTGGAAAACATTGTGGCAAAAGAAGAAATTGCTTGTGACGAGCAATTTCACCTTTTGCCACAATGTTTTCTATGCTATCAAAAGGTGTCATATATGCATAAGAAACAGCTTCATCCTTGGTGTTATTTAGGGTCAATTAGAGATATCATAGAAATGCCTTATGGGGTAAAGGGTTAAGAGAGATTTCAAGCTGCTCGCCGAAGGCAGATATATGTAATAGCAGTAGCTGCTGTTTACGATCAGGAACTTGCTGGGCCAGGCCGCAGAGTGAGGACTGTGTGGCTCAAAACGTGGCTACAGAGGCGTGTCACCCTCAGACATTATGACATGCCTCTGTAGCTAGCTTTACAGCAGCACAAAGTTGGAATGATGTCCATCCGGTTGCTGTCGGATCGCAGCCTGATGACCCTCCGGTTGCTGCCCAGTGCCTTTCTGAACTGAAAAGTGCATGCATGGCATTTCAAAAGAAACTGCTGTCCGATGCCCGTTTGATTTGTGACTGCTTGAGCAAAATACCTTAAAATCGTACGGTGCCCGGATGATGTCTGAAACCTTTGAATCAGCGAAGTTGCAAGAAATCTTCCAGTGCTCGTTTTACTTGTGACCTAGGCATAAATGGGTTTTATTGATACATAATCATAGGGTGGTTTTCTTGGTCTAATGCATCACAACCCCTTTTGGCAGAGCTTGGCTTTGTATATCTCGGCATTATCATTATCTTTTTTTTTATGACAAATGCCTGGGGCTAAACCACTGTGGTATTCTTTACCTGAAGTAACGATTATGAAGTCTCATGGACGCTTATGAAAGATACATTGAAGGCTGGATTTTTTGACATGGGTATCCTATTCTAACAAGTATTCAGTCTAAAGATTTATTGTTTATTTGTTCTAAGCATTATTTATGGAATATTGTAAATATGTATCTCCTGTTCATCTGGTCCATTTAACATTGATCACAAAGACAAAGGTTGTTGTGAGAAACAGAGGCTTAATATCAGGCATTTCAGATTGGAAGCTTTCAGTTCACATAGAACCCAAATAATTGGAGCAGTCTAGAACCATATACAGTTGGCACCAGTACTGGTCATATTTCAAGGAAGTAATCACTGATTGGCGTCAGTTTTAGACATTCCCTCACAATTGATATATAGTACATAGAGCCATTTTGACCTTATCCAGCTAAATAAATGAAATGAAACTTTCAAAGCAATAGTGAAGACCAATATTTTGCCATTTCAAATGCTTTCTTACGGGAAAGAGATATCTCCTTATTGGACAATATAGATTCAAGATCAGACTGCACATTTTGTGCAGACTGATCTTGATCTACAGTGTCCGCAAAAAGCCAGTGAGTTGCGCTTAGCAGCCATGGGGTTAAAAATGCGACGGAGGTTCTGTGACATACCTGGACGGCTGCCTCTCTCATGAACTGTTTCGCAGAATCTGACCAGATGGCAGGTACAGTAATCACCCACTGAAAATCATCCTTGGAAAGTCCTAGCATTCTATCCTGGCCCACTCTCATTAAGCTGTTCACCAGATACTCAATGGCCAAGGCGAAAACGTCCATTGCTAGAAGCAGGCGACCCATTGCATCCTCGATAGTGATATACCTGTCAACGACCTGTGAACAAAAACAACCTCGTGCATATATTGTAGGTGTGAATCAAATACATGTATGTACCTTTTTTTTCACGTTTTGGATTACTTTATCGAGAAATAATTAGTTGAATATCTTTTGATATTTAATGGTTCCAACCAGTGAAATACTGATTTCATATTTTCTAACTTTTCAACTGAAAGTGGAAACAGTTAAATGTTTAGATGTATCTTGAAACGCACGACCAACATCTTTATCAGCAACGCAATGTCTCGCCAAGTCTCTCTCTCTGTCTCTCTTTCTATGTCTCTCTCTCTTTCAAAATACTGTCAAACTTCTTACCTCATCCAGTTTTTTATGAAGAGCCATTTTAAACTTTTTGAAGAAATAGAACTCCTTGTGTCTCCCATCCTCTGCTAACTCTAAATATCTATTTTCTGCTTCATACCCAAAGGCTTCCAGAGTTCGCCCATCAGGCTGAATCAGTACACAGGTAGGCGTTTTTTCAGACACTAGGTTTCCTCCCGAGTACCAGTGATTCGTGGTCACTCTCGTCGGGTCGCAGTTGTAGTCGTGGAGGAAGGAGAACGCCCATCCAGAATATGTGGTACCAAAATCTATAGCCCCTACAACAAGCTTCTTCTCCTGTTTATTGAAAACATAATACTGGTAATTATGCCACAGTTTTTTTTGGCAGATAGAAATAATTTTGTTTTCATTTTCACTTAGATGATTATAGCCTATATTGACGGAAAAAAGTTAAGTGCATTGCTTAATAAACATATAACTTCACTAGAAAGGTAGATTGGTGGAAATTTATGGAATTTCATTTAGCATTCACAATTGAACAGTATGCTTTTTTAAAACTCATTACCAAACAACAATGTTTTAGGCTTGTCCAAACTGAAAGCATTTGCAGATGACAAAATCAAAGTGACTAAAAATTTAAGATTTATTTTGTGAAGGGTAGAAAACAGTGTTGGAAAAGAAGAAAACGCTTGTTACCAGCATTTTCTCCTTTTTCCACAATGTTTTCTAAAGGCTTCTTTTTAAGGGTCATCAAAAGTAGGGGTTGTGTTGTAATGGGTTAAGCAGAGTTACCACTGAACCAGCATCCACAGCATCCATGTCGTGTGTCTGCCGTATACTGCACCATACATGCATGAATAGCCCAAAGTTGGTCAGTGAAGTCCACATCCAAATGTGGGCTCATTTGAGTACCAGCACTGCTAATGATTTTGATTGTCTAACAAACACTTTATGAGCGGAAAATCTGACAACACAATAGGTTAACGAGGATTATATATTTATGTTTCATCTCTGGGATTTCACCAACTCAGGAATGACATGATGCACATCATAGAGGATCCCTATCTATGTTTTGCTTAGCTCCAGTTGCTCTGGGAAGGACGGTTAATATTTACTCAAACCGTAGAGTTAAGCAGCTTGGTGAAATTTGTTCTCAGGCTTAATGCTTCCCCATGAAAACTGAATACACAAATTTCATGGGTACACAGTTTAGAGAAAGGTACTACTGTTGCTTGCCACTTACCATATCATTGTCTCCACTATCCTGTCATTTAGTGATAAGGTGACCTTAAAGAAATACCAAAAAATGAACTTGTTAAGGTATTTTTGGTAAAATCAATACATTTGTGCCATGCTCTGGCAAAAAGGGGCCTGATGAATCTGTGTGATGTTTTATACCAATATCTTCATCACATAATTTAACCCTTTACTCCATAGATACTCATTTCTACACACTGCTTGTAGGAGCCTTTTGAAAAGATTGTGAGAAAAGGTGAAATTGCTCGTGACGAGCAATTTCACCTTTTCTCACAATGTTTTTTATGCTATCAAAAGGTGTCATATATACATAAAAAACGGCTCCATCCTTGCTGTTAGTTAGGGTCAATGAGAGATACTATAGAAATGCCTTATGGGGTAAAGGGTTAATGGGCCCAGGTAAATCCTTTTTGTTAAACAATTGACCAATTCACTTGGTAGGATGGTTGTTTGACACAAGGGGAATTTGAAAATAGCAAAAAATTTCTGCCTGCACAGATTCAATACTTTATGCAGGTACTTTTTGCATTAACCCTTTACCAAACAATCCCTAATTTTTATGACACAGATCAAGAAGCTTTCTGAAAACATTGTGGGAAAAGGAGAAAATGCTGGTAACCAGCATTTTCTCCTTTTCCCACAATGTTTTCTACTCTTCCCAAAACAAATGTCAATTTTTGATTCACATTAATTTTTTTTTATCTGCAAATGCTTCAGATTTGGACAAGTCTAAAATAATTTTGTCGTTTGTTAAAGAGTTAAGCCCCCTTTTCACAGAGCATGGCTTTTCCCGCCATGTTTTCAACAGCCTTCTGTCTCAAGGTTGTGAAAACCAGGGATTGTTTGGTAAAAGGTTTAATTAGAATAGTGTAAAGGACTGCAGAAAGGATGCAGTTTGCAGATCTTGACTCTCTATTATCTTTATTAAAAAGCCCAATGACTGCTTGGTTTGTCGGAAAGTCTCTTAATCTCTCAACTTTTTTGCCCAAATACATATTATAAGGAGTGTGGAGCAATTTCAGACTGCATTAAATTGCAGTCCAATCTTGATCCTGCACTGTTTTGGTATGTCAAACATTACTTGCCGGAAAAAAAAAACTTATCAGTCTTTGTACATGATTACTGAGTACCTTATCATTGCTTGTACTGCTACAATGTGTATCCAGTGGAAAGCAAACCCGAACTGCACTAATATGTTACTCTCTGTCTTGATTCTGCACTACCAGCTGATTTGAAATTTCTCACCTGGAACCAAATTCTAATTTACCTATTACTGTTTTTCTTTCCTTGATTTTATAAACACTGGCTAAACATCCTGAAAGTATCATTAAATTTCTAGTTTTTCGGCCAGTGAAAATTGTAGACTTGTCCAAATGGAAAGCATTTGCAGACGACAAGATAAACGTGGCTCAGAAACTGAAATTTGTTTTGGAAAGGGTAGAAAAAAATTGCGGGAAACGGAGAAAATGCTGGTCACCAGCATTTTCTCCTTTTCACACAATGTTTTCAAAAGGCTTCCTTTTCAGGTTCGTTAAAAGTCAGGATTGTGTGGTAAAGAGTTAAAACTGGACTGTACGGAACATGCAATTGAAACTTTGAATCCAACTCTGCCCGCAACTAAAACAGTTCTCTAACAGTTTGTTTTATTCTGAACTAAAGATTTTGATACCTCTTTTTGGTGGGTGTTGGGGTTGCTCTAATAGAACAAAAATGTTTGCAACACATCAATTTATGTACAAAATAGTTTCTCACTATTAATCGTTAACAACCCGATTCTTCATTTATATTTGCTAAGAGTGTTGTTAATTACTTACAGCCATAAAATTCTGCTCTGTTCTGTTCTGTATAGAGTAGATTCATTATAAACAAGTTTAATTCTGATCTGCCTTGTACCACAAAACAACTTAACTTTCTACTGGCATCAACAGAAGTCAATTAAACATTGAATACATCTTTTATAAAAATCAGTTTACTTACTTTTTCTTTATAGTCCCGAACTCTAGCAATTTTTAGTTACACTAAATCTTTACAACAACTTCCTCCTATGAAATATTCAAACTCTGTTATTGCCATAAGCAAAAACAATGGATTATGCCGGCAGCATAGATCATGTTCCGACTGCACAGAGCAAGCAGTCTGATCTTGGATCTATATCTTCTGCTTGATTCACACATTACCACACGACAAAATTTTAGACTTGCCCAAATTGAAAGCATTTGCAGACGACAAAAAAGTAACTGAAAATTTGAAATTTGTTTTGTGAAGGCTGGAACACATTGTGGGAAAAGGAGAAAATGCTGGTTAATACCAGCATTTTCTCCTTTTCCCACAATGTTTTCTCAAGGTTTCTTTCTCAAGGGTTGTCAAAAGTAGGGATTGTGTGGTAATGGGTTAATCAAGGGTATACATGCTATAAAACATTTCGGAATTTCAGTGAATACCATTTTTGGACATCGAAATAGATATTATATATATTTGGGGCTAAAGGAGTTTTAAAGTTTTGTACAATGAGATTAAACCAATATATCGACAAGGAAGTTAAAATGTGTCTGAATGGCAGTTATTTGTACACTGGATCTATAGAGTGTTTGGTTTCTTAATTGACTATCATTGAACCAATCAATGGACAATCTTCTCACTTAACGGAACCAAAGATAAATTGTTTGATTATTTGATTGAATGGTGTTTTATGCCCCTTTCAACATTATTTCAGTGACATTGCGGCAACAGCTCACATATTCATGAATTTCCTGGGCAAAACTGTGTATATACACTGGCTGTTGATGAACCTCTTGGGACTGATGAAGAATGAACAGATTGTATTGTGCAATTGGTGAAAAATGTGCATAATTTATTTCATGCTTTCTGGTGGGATATCGAGAAATAGCAGTGAAAATATTTTTCGATCTTACACTGGTACCACCAGTGAAAATACCGATTTTCACGTTCTTGTTGCCTAGGTAAATTGCGCGTACCTAACAACCAGATGGGAAATATGACATCAAATACCTTACATTTCTCGTGCTTGACATAACCTTGCTATGCGGGAGGGGTACACCACGGGAAAAGAATTGTACTGAATTTTGATAAAGCTCCTCCCAGAAGGGGTTAAAAGCATAAAATAAATAGAATATTTGTTTTTTTGGTGAAAGATCGAAATTTATTTCATCTCGTTGGACACCATCGGTAATATTTTCACTCATGGCTGCACCACTCATGAAAATATTACTGATGGTGTCCACTCGATGAAATAAATTTCGATCTTACACCGAAAAAAACAAATATCCTCTATATCTTCATATTTGTTAGCCTATCCAATAACCCAGAACTGCTTTTCATCAAAATGAAAAACACTGAGAAAAATGAGGATATTGCTCATGAGTTTTTTTTCTTCTTTTTTTCTTTTCATATCAAGCCACTATTGAGATTCAATAATCTTATTCAAGTATCTCTTACGAAAGTAATTTCAAACCCAGGTTAATAGTTAACAGGTTGCTTGTTCTATTTATTTACTTTTAACTCTTTACCAAAGAAAAAAATTTTGGGCTTGTCCAAACTGAAAGCATTTGCAGATGACTAAATAAATGTGAATCAAAAATTTAAATTTAACTTGGAAAGAGTAGAAAACATTGTGGGAAAAGGAGAAAATGCTGGTTACCAGCATTTTCTCCTTTTCCCATAATGTTTTCAAAGGCTTTTTTTCTCGGGGTCATTAAAAATCCGGATTGTGTGGTAAAGAGTTAATCTGACTTAGAATTTATTTTTCTGCCAGCAACTTACCGTACACTTGGACCGGCCACACAATAACAGACCAACCACTTCACCGATATCCCAGTACTGCAAACTATATGTAGCCTACACATGGCTCCTTTTGTCACACTGGTTTCATCTATGAGAAATGATGAATAATTTCTAAAGACCTGACTATCTATGATGTAACCAGCTCAAATTTCTGATAAAGAAAGTTATTTCTGGGCTCATCTGTACTTGTCCCATTAGGTTAGTGTACTGGGTGAGTTGACCATCCGGAGGAGAAATTTGAATAAGTGAAAGAAAGAAAACGAGAGAGAGAGAGTAAAGTACCGGTATAAAAGACCATACTTATCCAGATCCACTTGTTATGAAATTAGAAAACAGAGCAATAGAAGTGGGCAGATACAGACAGAATATAGGAGGCTAATGAACAGAGAAGACAGGACAAAGAAGAAGGACCCCTTAACCCTTTACCAAATAATCCCTAGCTTTTACAACCCAGAGGAAGAAGTCTCCTGAAAACATTGTGGGAAAATGGAGAAAATGCTGGTAACCAGCATTTTCTCCTTTTCCCACAACGTTTTATACTCTTCTAAAGTCCAGTTTCAATTTTTGAGTCATGTTTATTTTATCGCCTGCAAATGCATTTAATTTGGACAAGTCTAAAATTTTGTTGTTTGGTAGAGGGTTAATCTTTAGCCTGTTCCAGAAAGGGACTTTACTTAACCCATTACCACACGATCCCTACTTTTGACGACCCTGAATAAAAAGCCTTTAGAAAACATCGTGAGAAAAGGAGAAAATGCTGGTAACCAGCATTTTCTCCTTTTCCCACAATGTTTTCTTCCCTTCACCGAACAAATTTTGAATTTTTAGTAAGTTTTATTTTGACATCTGCAAATGCTTTCGATTTGGACTAACCTAAAATTTTGTCGTTTGGTAATGAGTTAACAAATAGTACCTGAATATTCTCAACATGAAAACAGTGTAACAACTTCTGCTGAAAGCAGTGTAACATCTCCAGTCACAGACAGCTTGCCAAACTATGATGCTTGCGCAGCCACCATGGAGCCTTTCCATTTTTGGTCACAGAGTCTGAAAAAGACAAGAATGATTTACAGGAAATTGCATTATCAATCGGGAACGGGGGGCTGCTGATGGAAACCATAAACACTTTTGTTATTGAGTATTCCTGTACAAACTGTTAGATGGTTGATTTACTCTTCAAGACTGAAAATAACAATAGCCCTGATATGAAGTCCCAATTTCACTACAGGATATGTAGATATGAATCCAAGATAGTGAAAAAGTATGCTGAAATACCCAAAATAGTGCAAGAATCTGTGAATAGTAACCTGTGTCCGTATCTTGGCACAAAAACAGTTGTAACATGTCTCTAGACGACATTAAAAAGTAACGTAAAGTGCTTAACTCATAATTACCAAATGACGTTTAGGTTCGTACAAATCCAAAGCATTTGCACACGACAAAATAAACATGACTCAAAAATTTAAATTTGCTCCAGCCGGGTAGAAAACACTGTGGGAAAAGGAGAAAATCCTGGTCACCAGCATTTTCTCCTTTTCCAACAATGTTTCCTAGGGGCTTCTTTCTCAGGATCGTCAAAAGTAGGGATTGTGTGGTAATGGGATAAAAAGAGACAAGCCGTCTAGGCAAGACGCCAGAACTTTAACGACTCTAAAAAGAAGCCCATAGAAAAATTGTGGGTAAAGGTAACCAGCATTTTCCTCATTTCCCACAATATTTTCTACCCTATCAAAATCAGAAATCCTCATACTAACAAGATTAAATTGAGGGAAAATGTAGCCAGCATTTTCTCCTTTTCCCACAATATTTTCTACCTTATCAAAGTCAGAAATCATCATATTAACAAGATTCAATTTGTTGTCTGCAGATGCTTTGAGTTTGGTTCAGTCCAAAAATTTGTCGTTAGGTAAAGAGTTAAATATGAGCACTCCATGAAACAGGCAATGGGCTATCCATTACACCCTTTACCAAACAATCCCTGGTTTTTACAACCCTGAGGAAGAAACCTTCAGAAAACATTGTAGGAAAAGGAGAAAATGCTGGTAACCAGCATTTTCTCCTTTTCCCACAATTTCTTCTACTCTTCTAAAGCCAAGTTTCAAATTTTGAGTTATGTTTATTTTGTCGTCCGAAAATGCTTTCAATTCAAACAAGTCTAAAATTCTGTTGTTTGGCAAAGGGGTCTTAGACCAGAATATTTCAAATATATGCCTGGAGACCAGCATAATTTAATCATTACCCAAGACTGAGTTAAGATAAATAGAGAAGTGAAAAAAAAAAACAGAAAAAGAGAAAACAGGGCAGTAACTCTTAGACCAGAATATTTCAAACATATGCCTGGAGACCAACATAATTTAATCATTACCCAAGACTGAGTTAAGATAAATAGAGAAGTGAAAAAAAAAACAGAAAAAGAGAAAACAGGGCAGTAACTCTTAGACCAGAATATTTCAAACATATGCCTGGAGACCAGCATAATTTAATCATTACCCAAGATTGAGTTAAGATAAATAGAGAAGTGAAAAAAAAAAGAGAAAAAGAGAAAACAGGGCAGTAACTCTTAGACCAGAATATTTCAAACATATGCCTGGAGACCAGCATAATTTAATCATTACCCAAGACTGAGTTAAGATAAATAGAGAAGTGAAAAAAAAAACAGAAAAAGAGAAAACAGGGCAGTAACTCTTAGACAAGAATATTTCAAATATATGCCTGGAGACCAGCATAATTTAATCATTACCCAAGACTGAGTTAAGATAAATAGAGAAGCGAAAAAAAAAAAACAGAAAAAGAGAAAACAGGGCAGTAACTCTTAGACCAGAATATTTCAAACATATGCCTGGAGACCAACATAATTTAATCATTACCCAAGACTGAGTTAAGATAAATAGAGAAGCGAAAAAAAAAAAACAGAAAAAGAGAAAACAGGGCAGTAACTCTTAGACCAGAATATTTCAAACATATGCCTGGAGACCAGCATAATTTAATCATTACCCAAGACTGAGTTAAGATAAATAGAGAAGTTAAAAAAAAAAAAACAGAAAAAGAGAAAACAGGGACAGTAACTCTGTCTAGTGCATAGCAGCACTACTGACTAGGCCTGAGGCTGGACAAAATAGAGAGAGAGAGAGAGAGGGAGTGGGAGAGAGAGAGAGGGAGTGGGGATCCTTTATGAGATTAAGAACTGTTGTAATATTTTCATGGGAGAAAATAAAAACATGATTTCTTTCTTTTCCTTTAGTGTTTTCAAAAACATTTTTTGTCAGGGTCGTAAAAACTTATTATTGTATGGAAAAGGGATAATAATGAACCTTTCGCTTTACTTTATCTTCTGCTTTATGTATTCATTTTGGTATCTTTTATAAATATGTCTGGCAGACGAAATATTGATGAGGAGGAAGTCTTACCTTAACCCATTACCAAATGACTGGTCCAAATTGAAAGCATTTCCAGACGACAAAATAAAAGTGACTGAAAATTTGAAATATGTTTAGTGAAGGGTAGAAAATATTGTGGGAAAAGGAGAAAATGCTGGTTACCAGCATTTTCTTCTTTTCCCACAATGTTTTCTAAAGGCTTCTTTCTCAGGAGCGTCAAAAGCAGGACTTGTGTCATAATAGGTTAAAAGCTATGATGTAGTTTAAATGTTTTCGCCTCCACATAAATAGTCTCTTTCTGACATGCGGAAATAGAATTCACTATGAAGAATGTTGATTTATCGTCTGGTGTTTCACACTGTTTTCAACAAACGTTAGTTGGAGAATAAATGATAGTCATTGCAACAGAACTCATTTCTCTCACTCTGCCGACCATTGTTTCAACATTGGGTTATGTGTGAAAGCAGCAAGTTGCTTGGAAAAAAGTATTGTGTTAAGTACTGGTAAAAGAATTATAAAACACTAGAAAAGCATAGATAGGTGCACTGGCTGCCCCAATATAACTGAAATACTGTTGAAAATGGTGTTAACTCTTGACCATACAATTGAAGGTAGGTTTCCTGTCCTAACTGGCCAACTACACATAAAATCAAATTTCAATCGATCTAGATCTACAGTAAAATCGCAAATTAAGATAATAATCAACATATCTTGGGGAGGAAATAGACGTTTAACCCATTACCACACAATCCCTACTTTTGACGCCCCTGAGAAAGAAACCTTTAGAAAACATTGTGGGAAAAGGAGAAAATGCTGGTTACCAGCATTTTCTCCTTTTCCCACAATGCTTTCTACCCTTCACAAAGCAAATTTGAATTTTCAGTCGCTTTTACTTTGTCGTCTGCAAATGCTTTCAATTTGGACAAGCCTAAAATATTGTCGTTTGGTAATGAGTTAATAGATCAAAATTGGATAAGAATAAAAGAAAATGAGAGAAATTAAAGCTCTTTTTAAAAATATGAACGTTTGATTTAGCGTCGGTCTCGGGGGAAATGGTCATCAGATTCCATTGTGATTTTATGGTCAAAGGGAGAAAACTTGTACAGCCTGTTTATCCATTAGTTATGAAGAGTACTCTCCCTTATTATTAATTTCACCCACCTTCCTTGGAATAGTCTTTTTTTCAACCAGTACAAACAGTCACACCGAAACTTTAAGAACCGGTGTAAGTTAAAATTTAAACCTATCGATACAGTCTATCGAAAAACCCTAAACCCTATGTTAACCCTTGTCCTGCTACATAAGTAAAATTCAACTTTTAAGCCCATTAAAAAAAACATCTTTGCTATTAAAAGAGGTTTTTTTTGGATAAATGTTCTGATTGGACCGTGTAGAAGATTCAAGATCAGTAAATCATAAGTAGATCCACACCCGAGTTTAGTCTGTGCTGATTCTTATAGCTATAGTTTGTCCGCTGGTATATTCCAGTCAAAGTCAGGATTCATTATTAAAAATTAATTTATTTACTAAGGTATTAAATGTTCAAGTTAATAGAGAGTAGCCTCCCCTTTTATAACCTCCTTCCATTAAAAAAAAGGCGGGTCTAACATGGAATCATGATCAATAATTTCCGGGGAAAATCTTTCATCATCGTTTAATGGCTTGGAAGATTCGGGTTTGGCTAATAAGGATAATTTTTTTGCATTTTTTGTAAAATTTTTGTCCCAAAATCTGAAGGGCCACCTTAAGAAGGCTGAGTAGAATACAGAAAATTGTACAGATATACCTATACTCAGAGTAATTCCCCTTGAATAAAATTATTTAACCCTTTCCCAAACAATCCCTGGTTTTTACGGGTCTGACATAGTAGCCTTTTGAAAACAATGTGGGAAAAGGAGAAAATGCTGGTTCTTCCAGTCTGGAATGGTAGCCTTTTGAAAACATTGTGGGAAAAGGAGAAAATGCTGGTAACCAGCAAAGTTCTATCTTCCAGTCTGGAATGGTAGGCTTTTGAAAACATTGTGGGAAAAGGAGAAAATGCTGGTAACCAGCATTTTCTCCTTTTCCAACAATGTTTTCTACCCTATCGTAGACAGAAATCATCTTTTCAGCAAGAGTTAAATTGTCGTCTGCAACGCTTTCAATTTGTTCTAGTCCAATAGTTTGTCGCTTAGGAAAGGGTTAAAAACCTGTTTTGATCACACACCCACAAAAAATTATAATGATATGTCATCTTTAAAAGAAATTAAAGTAACTTGATAATAAAAGGTCGAGTTTAAAAAGTGCTCTAAAAAATAAGGTGTCGATATGACCAACGTTTGTAAACATTTTTCCACCGAGGATCGAAATGACCAAAATGTGTCGAAATGACAGGGTGTCGAAATTACCGGGTGTTCAAATGACTGCTATTCTATAGAAACAAGTTTTTACAACTGTATTTATACCAACCTCTCTCAGTTATGCTATTTTCTTTATTTTCTTTCCAACTAACGTAAAGTGTTGTATTGAACAAATTTCAAATTTTTCTCACAATTCAAACTTTTATCCGAATATATCTACAATCCGGATACTGTACTGATTATTCCCGTTCATGTTTACTGTTTTATTGTCTTTGATATAGTTCATAAGCAAAGATATACACGTGTTTACTTGAAAAAAAGAAAAATGCTATTTACAACCCTTGGCATACGTAGAATCGTAAAGAAATCAAGGAAATAGTGTCATGTCTTCTCTACCAAGCTTAATAGTTTGCTATTTCCGGTTTGTTCCTTTCGCATTAATTTTTGTTTGTAACACCAATTTACATTGCTTTTTCTCCTGAATTTGTTTAATTGTTGCTACTATCGCTTATTTTCGTCAATTTTATCTGCAATTTTGCTTGGCTTTTTGTTCCGGGCTGATATTCATTCGAAATACAAGGGTCTTGCGAGAGATTGATGAACGACCAATGGTTAAAGGGAAACAACTCGTACAAAATTTTGTAATAAGTAATGCTACAGTTGTCTCCCTTATTGAAGAGGAAAGGGCTTATTTCAAACTGCTTGACGTCGTGAGTACGTGCATACCATTGTATGGTACGCCTACAAAACAAAGACTCCGCCCAAAACCTCGCTTTGGCTACTTTCGGAGGTGCTTAATTACTGCGGCTAAAGTATGCGCATAGAATGTACAGAAGGCGGGACATGGAACCGCCTCTTCCTGTGTCTGGTCCTTATATGCCTGTGCACCTTACAAAAAATGCCAGTCAAGAGCAAGCATAAAACCGAGGACGAATAAACACGGTTACGTCTGTACAGTCTATCCGTTTGACGAACGATAATTTTTCATCTAGGTGTAACGAATTTCAATCAGTTCATAAGGTCAAATTGTTAATTTTAACCGTTCTAAAAACGGCATGCCAAAAAAAAAAAGTCAAACTTTTTATTTTTCTTAACAGGCGGCAGGTAGTCTTCCGTTTATTTCATATTAATTATAACCGCCAATATTTGAATCTGGAATTCAATGTAAGATCGCGCTACAATAAAAATGCAACATTTGGTAACAGATATCATTGAGGTAATAGATGTTCAGTAATAGTCTAAGGCCTGGCCAGCTGGATTCAATTTTTTTTCAATCCATCTGGTAGAAAAATTTCATTGGTACCAGGTGATAGTACAGCTATATAGAAGTCAAATTAGGGTGGATGCCAGAAACAAAAGTGGTGCAGATTTTTTTCAGACGACATTTTGTTACCCCACCCACTGAAAATGCATTCAATTAAGCTTATGTGTACAAACCAGAAAATTTCAATATCTGCCAGAGTATATTGATTGCAAATAGTTCTAATTGGCAGTGAAGCGCATAAGTAATGGTAAAATTAAGTTACAGGAGGAGAAGATATAGATTGGGCGCCTTGGTGTTACTCCACCCACCAAATTTGCATACATTTACTGAAAATCATGAGCAACTTAATATCATTTAAGACCTTTGGGTTTCAGCTTCTTGTAGAAGGGTTTGATGAGAACTAAATGCTTACTATTGTACTAAATTGCTGCATTGTATTTATGTTTTGGTCTTGCTTATCCTTTACCCCACCCACTATGAGCTAATATATAGTTATGGCAGATTGTAGGAGACATGATTTTTGAAAATGAAGTTGGATTTTTTTTTTTTGTTTGATAAGGTTTCTTATAATTATAAAATTATGTACAAATAGAATGTACTGCACACGGAAAATGCATATTCCACACATGAATATTGTTTATGGTGATGCAATGCCAGTCATTACACATTGACATGTCCTTCATGTAACGAAATTGTAAAGTAAAAGAAATCCCATTCTAATTAAGAAAATTAGATATTTTTTAGGTCAGATTGCATTTCGAACCATCTGTATAACGCATATATGTTTTATTTGAATTGAGTATTTTGGAACAAAATTTTGGCACATTATATGTCGGAGAAAATCAGTTTTTTGCAACTATTTTAATTCCTTGAAAAAATTATATAGATTTAGTAAATAGCTGTTTGTAATGAAAATGTAACTGTTTTTTCCGTTTTGTTTCCAGAATGTTCTTTATTAAATTAAATGGCGTGGCTTCATTTTATGAGCAGTTTTTATCATTGTTATATAATAAACGACACATGTGTTACAGCAATGACACAAAATGTTACAGTGCAGACACATAAAAGTGTTAAAAAAGAAGTTTTGTACTTAGTGCCTTTATTTGAGAAAAAATAAACTAAACAATTATTGAATAGTTAAACATGAAATGACACATGTGTTACAGCAATGACACAAAATGTTACAGTGCAGACACATAAAAGTGTTAAAAAAGAAGTTTTGTACTTAGTGCCTTTATTTGAGAAAAAATAAACTAAACAATTATTGAATAGTTAAACATGAAATGAAGGAAAGTCATTTGCACCAAAATACTGTCTTGTTGACTAGTTAAGATTTGTTATGTAGGAAATAAATCCGTTACATCATGACATTTCAAAATAAAACAGAAAAACACCCACATCCACACCCCACACACACAAATATATATACACACACAAAGCAGCTGTACTGTCAATGCAGCAAACAAAGAAGCTGATGATTGATCACACGTCACAATTATGCTCAATGAACTGCGCATTTGTTTACTTTAAGTCATCAAGAGGTATTTAGCTCCACTAGTTGAAGGCAAGGGCGCTTATGTCATAGCCCGGTGTCCGTTGTGCGTCTGTCCATGCGTGCATTAACTTATATTTCAAACATCTTCTCTGACACTACCCATCCAATTTTGATGAAACTTTACAGAAATGATCCTGCCGTGGCCTTCTTCAGAATTTCTTGAAAGAATCTGATTCCTTTAAAAACTCTGGTTGCCATGGCAACAAAACTGAAAAATATTGAAACCTTCGAAAATCTTCTTATCCGAAACCATAAGGCCCAGGGCTACCAAACTTGGCATGTAGTTTTATGTAGCGAACCTCTACAGTGTTCCTTCAAATAATAGCTATGGAGTCAAAATTGACCCCTGTCCGGGGGGGTCACAAGTTTTATATGGGGTTATATAGGTAAAATTTTAAAATCCTTCTGATCCCTAGCCATAGGGCCTTGGTTGGTTGGTTGATTGGTTGGTTGCATTGGGGTTTAACACTATTTCAACAGCTAAGGTCATATCATGGGGGTCAGTGACGCACATGTGTTTCCTGGTTTTCTCACACCAGTACTAAGCTTTCTTTCCATAGCCACCGACTACTTTTCTCACATGCTTCAGCAGACGTGAGAGGGGAAAATACGACGGAAAGAAAGTTCACCTCAACCGGGTATCGAACTCACAACCATCAGGTCATGAGTCCGACACGATCACCACTGAGCCGCCAGGGCGGGCCATAGGGCCTTGGGCCATCAAATTTGGCATGTATCTTATCAAGTGGGCATGTACCAAGGGTACCCAACTTATAGCCCTGGGGTCAAATTTGGCACAGCCCCGGGGGTCACAATTTTTATATTGGCTTATATTGGGAAAACCTCTACTTGTACATAACCACAAAGCCTTGGACTACCAAATGTTGCATGTAGCTTTATATAGTTGGCCTCTACCAGGAGGGCCCAAATTATAGCCTTGGGGTTAAGTTTGTCCCTACACCAGGGGTCACAAGTTTTACCTGGGCTTTTGTGGTGAAAACTTTTTTAATGATCTTTTTACGAAGCATAGTAAGGCCTAGGGCTACCAAATTTAGCCCTGTTTCATGGGTCTCATGTTTAACATGGCATTTATTTTAGGAAACTTTGAAAACCTTCTGGTATACCACACATCCTATATTATGTAACATGGAAGTTTATCTTACGGACCTCCACCAAGTTTCAAGTAATTATAGCTTTGCGGTAAAAAATGGCTTTGCCCAGGGGTCAAGGGGTCATAACATTCTCGTAGAACTTCATACAAAAAAATGTATGCCTTCAAGTTTAAAACCAATTGGCCAGAGTTGTAATGTTTGACTTGTAGTGTTTTCACTTATTAGCTAGTGGAGCGATACAGGGCCATCATGGCCTTCTTGTTTTAAGTTAGATCCCCTATTGCATCAGTGAACTAAAGTAACAGATGGATGAAAAAATAGGGCCTTTTTTGACCTGGGCCTTACCCTATTGTATGTCTTCAAGTTTGAAACTTGTTGGCCGCATTTGTAATGTTTGGCTTGTTGTGTTTTCACTCATTAGCCACTGGAGCGATACAGGGCCATCATGTCCCTCTTGTTTCAAGTCATATCCCCTATTGCATCAGTGAAATAGAGTAACAGAATAGAAGAGTAAAAATAACAAAGGAAATAAAGAAACTTAAGTAATGAAAATATCCAAATCTTAGTATTGGCATACTTATGGTTGGACATGAATATATAATGAAATAACGAAATGAAAGGTTAGTGTGCAACAATAAATTATACTGTGGCACTCATAAATGGATCATTTTTGAGGTACTAAATGCTATAACTCAGTAACTTTTCTTGATTTTTGTCCTGTTTGTCTGTCCTAGTAGGTCTAGTCAAAATTGTGAATAAATCTAGCCAGAAATATAAACAGATTCAATGTGAAGACTGAAAATTCAAAGATTGGTTCCAATTAATTCTGCAAGGAACATTTATTAGGTGAATTATGGTATGTGAAATTAGTCAGACTTGATTTAATATACATTGTAAGTCTTACATAAATGTGGATTTTTATGAGCACCTTAGATTAAAAAGATTTGTAAAAAAGATTGCATTGTATCATTGTCTGCTTCATTTTTGTGAACATAGGAAAAGTCTAATTTACGTTATAGGCAAATTTTGGGTAGGCGCGTTTATTAGCATATAAAAAAAATCTGCACCACTTTCAGATCTGGCATCCATGCTTAAAGTGACTCTAATAGGCTATCCTAATTCACCAGATGGACTGAAAAAAATTAGAAATAGGGCTTTTTTTTTATCTGGGCCTTAGCCTATAATGTTTGGCTTGTAGTTTTTTCACTTATTAGCCAGTGGAGCGATACAGGGCCATCATGACCCTATTGCTTCAAGTCATATCCCCTTTTGTATCAGTGAAATAGATTAACAGAGTAGGAGACTAAGAATAACAAAGGAAATAAAGCAGCTTAATTAATGAAAATAGCCAAATCTTAGTGTTGGGCATACTTATGGTTACAGTTGTGAATATATAATGAAATAACGAAATCAAAGGTTAGTGTGCAACAACAAATTATACTGTTGCACTCATAAATAGATCATTTTTGAGGTGCTAAATGCTAAAACTCCATAACTGTTCTTAATTCTGGTCCTCTACGTCTGTCCTAGTAGCTCTAGCCAAAACTGTGAAAAAATCTAGCCAGAAATATTAACACATTCAATGTGAAGACTGAAATTCAGAGATTGTTTTCAATTCATTTCTGCTAGGAACATTTATTAGGTGTTTTACGATATGTGAAATTGGTCAGACTTGATTTAATAAAAGTCTTACATACAGGTAAATGTGGATTTTTATGAGCATCTTAAATTCAAAAGATTTGTCAAAAAGATTGCATTGTTTCATTGTTTTTTTCCATTATTGTGAAAAGGGGAAAAGTTTAATTTTTGTTATAGGCAAATTTGGGGTAGGCGCGTTTATTA
Organism: Tridacna crocea; assembly: GCA_943736015.1. Classification (NCBI taxonomy): domain Eukaryota; kingdom Metazoa; phylum Mollusca; class Bivalvia; order Cardiida; family Cardiidae; genus Tridacna; species Tridacna crocea. Next base: position 22,914,752 of record OX031066.1, on the reverse strand, counting down.
GCATATAAAAAAAATCTGCACCACTTTCAGATCTGGCATCCATGCTTAAAGTGACCCTAATAGGTTATCCTAACTCACTGTACCATTTGAATTTTTCTACCAGATGGATTGAAAAAAAATTAAAAATAGAGCCCTTTTTTGATCTGGGCCTTAGCCTATAAATGAAATTAATGACTTATGATAACCACTACGACAACTTAACGCAAACTTACAAACAAAACTGTGTTTTCATTCAATGACGATATCGACATATATCGCTAAATATGGAAGGTAATTTTATAGCTCAACTTCAAAACATAAGTTGGCTTATACGGTAGGAAGATAAAGTTTAGTCAGTAAAATGAATCCCAATGGATATCAAATCGCTCCCGTTACAAACCCATAGAGCGCCAAATAAACAAGAGATAACTTCAGTCTAAAAAAGGCTATCCAAACAAATAACTATACATTAAGGTTTTAAAGTCGCATAAAATTGTACAGAAAGTCTAAGGAAAGTTGACGGTGTAGATCAAAGATCAGACTGCACCTTCTGTGCAGTCTGATCATGATCTACAAAGACTGTAAAGGCAACTTTTATTATATATGGCACTTTGAAGTTTTCGTTTTTACGCGCTTTAGACATCGAACCTCTGTCGACGATTTGAACAGTGTACCGGAACTATATCTATCTGATAAAGATTTTAACCGTGGATCTAATAATCCATCGCGTGAAGGTACACAGCGGTAGAAGGAGCGAGGATTAAAGTAGTTCCGGCTTAAATTTTGCCGGAATATCCCGTATGTTTGTAGCTTGAAACTGATTCAAACGCTCTGGAATTTTAGTTCGACTCACACGAGAACGACTTGTCCAAATCAAAAGGATTCGCAGACAACAATTTAATTCAGGTTAAAATGACAGAATTTGTATGATAGGCTAGAAAACATAGTGAGAAAACGAGACAATGCTGTTTCTTGTATTTTCTCTTTTTTCCGCAATGTTTTCAAACAGACTTTTTCATCGGTTTGCTAAATGCGATAACTCGAAATTGTCTGCTAAAGAGTTAATAGACTAGTCTTCAAAAATAGTAAAAATCCGAAATGTAGCAAGTGTCATTTTCTAAGTTTTTTAAGTCTTTGGATTTCAAACTCATTATAGATCTACATGTATGCTTTTAATTAAATGTGTTCGTACTGATGACTAGAGTCTATATGGGCAGAAAAAGGACATGTAGTATACATGTACATATATAAAGTCATTGCCAACAAGTTTTCTAATTCTATACAAACCATACCGTGGGTCGACTCTTAACGATCCCGAAAAAGAAGGTTTTTAAAAACAATGTGAGAAAAGAATAAAATGCTGGTAACCAGCATTTTTTTTCTTTTCCCGCAATGTTTTCTACCTTTTGAAAGACAAATTTAAAAAAAATGAATAACATTTCAAATGTAATTTGCAAATTTATGCTTTCGATGTCGACATGTCTTAAATTTTCTCGTTTTGAAGAGAATTAACTCGTTACCTGATGCAGGCCCGTAGGAACAGGGGGGGGGGGAATGGGGGGAGGGGGTAAGCCGCCCCCCCCCCCCGAATGATTTTGACAATCATGGTTAATTCAAATTACCCTTTGTCGCGGATAGTTTCAATCGACGCAAAATTTTCCATAAAATACGAGATAGCACCCCCCCCCCCCATCTTGAATTGCTTCCTACGTCCCTGTGATGGTCATATTTTATATTTATCTATACTGAAAGCATCTGCAGATGACAAATTATGATAGATGTATATCAAATGACAGGATTGTCTTTGAAGTGTAGTAAACGTTATGGAAAAGGAGAAACTGTTGGTTACCAGCACTGTCTTCTTTTCGCGCAATGATTTTGCGATTTTCACGCTTCTTTCTCTTGGTTATCAGAACTAAAAAACTCAGACTTGTTTGGTAAAGAGTTATATTGGGACATATTAATACGACATGAAAACATTACAAAAACATTAATAATGGCAAGCATTATACAAATTTAAAATTTCGCAAAATTAAAGGTGTAAAAATTGATTCAAATTTGAATCAGAAAGACTAGAAAACACTGTTGCCTATGTGCCTAATCTCTTCAGAGTCGGCATTATGGTTATCTATGTACCTAATCTCTTTAGAATAATTTCTGTTTTGTATGTACCTAAACTCTTTAGAGTCTTCTTCACAAACTAAAGAGTAAGGTACATACAAAACAGAAATGAAGACTCTAGAGAGTTAAGGTACAAACACAACAGATATGACGATCGTAAAGAATTAAGGTACATACAAAACAGAAATGAAAACTCTAAAGAGATAAGGTACAAACACAAAAGCTTTGAGGACTCTAAAGAGTTAAGGTACATAAAAAACAGAAATGAAGACTCAAAAGAGTTAAGGTACATACACAACAGCTTTGAGGACTCTAAAGAGTAAAGGTACATACTCTAAAAAGTTAAGGTACAAACACAACAGATATGACGATCCTAAAGAGTAAAGGAACATACAAAACAGAACTGAAGACTCTAAAGAGTAAAGGTACAAACGCAACGGATATGACGATCCTAAAGAGTAAAGGTACATAAAGAACAGAAATGAATACTCTAAAGAGTAAAGGTACATACGCAGCAGATATGACGATCCTTAAGAGTAAAGGTACATACAGATCAGATATGAAGACTCTAATGAGTAAAGGTACATACGCAACAGATATGACGATCCTAAAGAGTAAAAGTACATACAGAACAGAAATAAAGACTCTAAAGAGTAAAGGTACATACGCAGCAGATATGACGATCCTAAAGAGTAAAGGTACATACAGAACAGAAATGAAGACTCTAAAGAGTTAAGGTACATACGCAATGGATATGACGATCCTAAAGAGTAAAGGTACATACAGAACAGAAATGAAGACTCTAAAGAGTTAAGGTACATACGCAACAGATATAACGATCCTAAAGAGTAAAGGTACATACAAAACAGAAATGAAGACTCTAAAGAGTAAAGGTACATACACAACAGATGTGACGATCCTAAAGAGTAAAGGTACAAACAAATCAGAAATGAAGACTCTAAAAAGTTGTGTATGTCCCATATCTTTAGAGTCTTTATTTCTGTTTTGTATGTACCTTTACTCTTTAGGATCGTCATATCTGTTGCATATGTACCTTACCTCTTTAGAGTTTTCATTTCTGTTTCGTATGTACCTTAACTCTTTAGGATGGTCATATCTGTTGCGTATGTACATTGACTCTTTAGAGTCTTCATTTCTATTGTGTATGTACCTTTACTCTTTAGGATCGTCATATCTGTTGTGTATGTACCTTAACTCTTTAGAGTTTTCATTTCTGTTCTGTATGTACCTTAACTCTTAAGGATCGTCATATCTGCTGCGTATGTACCTTTACTCTTTAGAGTCTTCATTTCTGTTCTGTATGTACCTTCGCTTTTTGGAGTCTTCATTTCTGTTCTGTATGTACCTTTACTCTTTGGAGACTTCATTTCTGTTCTGTATGTACCTTCACTCTTTAGGATCGTCATATCTGCTGCGTTTGTACCTTAACTCTTTAGAGTCTTCATTTCTGTTCTGTATGTACCTTTGCTCTTTAGAGTCTTCTTTTCTGTTCTGTATGTACCTTTACTCGTTGGAGTCTTCATTTCTGTTCTGTATGTACCTTCACTCTTTAGAGTCATCTTTTCTGTTCTGTATGTACCTTTACTCTTTGGAGTCTTCATTTCTGTTCTGTATGTACTTTCACTCTTTAGGATCGTCATATCTGCTGTGTATGTACCTTTACTCTTTGGAGTCTTCATTTCTGTTCTGTATGTACCTTCGCTCTTTAGGAAAGTCATATCTGCTGTGTATGTACCTTAACTCTTTAGAGTCTTCATTTCTGTTCTGTATGTACCTTCGCTCTTTAGAGTCTTCTTTTCTGTTCTGTATGTACCTTTACTCTTTGGAGTCTTCATTTCTGTTCTGTATGTACCTTCGCTCTTTAGGAAAGTCATATCGACCCCTTAGTGCATCAAGGGGCTATCTGCATTTTTCAACTTTTCGAGAAAAAGCCATTTAAAGATTTCAATGCTGATTTTTTCTGAACACATATGTCATATACATTTCATGCACAGGTATTATGTTGCCTAAGGTGAAATGTTATTCCTATTGTAATTTTACCCTTGGTCTATCTTGTTTTCAAGAGTTATGGCCCCTTTTAACAGATAGCATCTTTATGCATAAGAAGAAACTGTCACTCATTTTATGCATCAATGTGCTATATGTAACATAGCCCCCTTATGCATGTACAAAAATGTCTATTTTTTCTGGATAAAATATCATTTAAAACTATATTTACATTAAGACATTTAAGTCTTTGTCACTAAATTGTCTCTTTTGCACGGCAGAGTAAATAAATACAGAAAACTCAGTATAAACTACTCATTTCATTGTTTCCTGGCCACCCTTCAGGTAAAACTAGTTATACAATGTGCTATTTTTTTTTAATATAATGAATGAAGAAGAAAGAATCAATTTTAATATAGAAGGCTATTTACAATGATTTTCTCTACATTCTAAATTTCTTAAATCATCAGATTCCTTTATAAATACATAATGCAAACATACGGATTTTTCAAAAGGACGCAATAGTCCTGATTATCAATGTTGGACCAGAAGAGTAGTGTACCGAAGTCTGTTGTAAAAAAAGCAAATTCAAACCCCTCTTTCGATTTGATTTTTTTTCCAATTGAAATGACCCTATACTTGTCGTTCACTTTAAAGTCAATACGGAAGTGTGAAATAAAGAGGTCATTTAACATGCTTGGGTACAATACTGAAAATTCAATTGGATTCTTAAACTGCAGAACCACTCTATATTTTGGACTCTGTTGTCACCTCGTCCAAAATATAGACTGGTTCTGCAGTGTACTCATCCAATAGAATTCAGTATTGCACCCAACCATGTTAAATAACCTCATATTCTAAAAACTTACTTGGATCAAATGTCTCATTAAGAAATACACTTAAGGGATAGGTTTTTCTAATTTGAATCCAAACTACATTGAGCCAGTTCACTCTTGTACCCTTTGTACTCATTTTCATGTTTGGACAATTCTGTTTTGAAATCTCCTTCAAATTTAAGAAATCAGTATATTTAACTCCACTGGCCTAAGGCCACCGGGCTTATGTCCGTCGTGCGTGCGTGTGTGCATGCGTCCATCCGTGCGTTAACTTTTATTTCGAAAATCTTCTCTGAAGCTACCCATCCAATTTTGATGAAACTTCACAGAAATGATCCTACCATAGTCTTCTTCAGAATTCTTTGAAAGAATTTTATTCCTTTAAAAACTCTAGTTGCCATAGCAACAAAACAGAAAAATATTGATTTTTTTAAACAATCTTCTTCTCTGAAACAATGAGGCCTAGGGCTACCAAATTTAGCTTGTAGCTTTATCTAGTAGACCTTTACCAAGTTCCTTTAAATAATAGCCCTAGAGTCAAAATTGGCCTCGCCCTGGGGGTCACAAGTTTTATATATGGCTTATATAGGGAAAACTTTAAAATCCTTTTAGTACCTAGTCGTAGGGCCTAGGGCTACTTAATTTGGCAAGTATCTTTATCAAGTGGTTGTCTACCAAGAGTGCCCAAATGATAGCCCAGGGGTCAAATTTGGCTCGGCCCCAGGGGTCACAAGTTTTATATGGGCATATATTGGGAAAACTTTAAAACTCTTCTCATACCAAGCGATAGAACCTAGGGCTACTCAATTTTGCATCTAGCTTTATCAAGTGGTTGTCTATCATAGGTGCCCAAATTATAGCCCCAGGATTAAATTTGGCCCTGTCCTGTGGGTCACAAGTTTTACATGGGGTCAAATTGGGATTTTTTTAAAAATCTACTTGTGCCTAGCCATAAGGCGTAGGGCTACCAAATTTTGCATGTAGCTTTATCTAGTGGGCCTCTACAAGGAGGGCCCAAATTATAGCCTTGGGGTCAGGTTTGTCTCCACACCAGTGACACAAGCTTTACATGGCTTTTTGTGGTAAAAACTTTCTAAGTCATCTTGTTACTAACCATAATAAACACTAGGGCTACTAAATTTAACCATGTCTCATGGGTTTCATGTTTTACCAGGCCTTTTATTGAGAAAACTTTGAAAATCTTTTGTTTATAGCCACACATTCTAGACCTCTATCATGTGGTATGGGCTTTATCTTGTGGACGGGCTTTATCTTGTGAACTTCCACCAGGATTCAAGTAATTATAGCTTTGCGGTCAAAATGGATTTGCCTGTGGGTCACAACTTTCTCGTAGGATTTTATAGAAAAAATTTTGTATGTCCTCAAGTTTGAATCCAATTGGCCAAATATTGTTTGGCGTTTAGTGTTTTACTTGTTAGCCAGTGGAGCGATACAGGGCCATCACGAACCTCTTATTCATAGCTATTACAACATCGGTTTTTTTATTTCTTGAAAGAGAAATGACTGTATTCCATTGTGATGGCACATAGACAACAGTTTTCTTAAGCATTTTCAACTTGTGCATGTATGCTATCGGACTCCGTCTGAAAATGGCCTGGTTAAAAAAAAATGTGGTTTTTGGTTTGAATGTTATTTTCCTTGTTTATGGCATACAGAAAGGCAGCAACAACATGCTTGTTCCTATTCTGACCTCCACAAGTGTCTGAGTTCTTTAACTCCTGCCATACTAACTGCAATTGAAATTACATGTTTAATCAAGCACGTTCCAACTTCACAAGACCCTCTGCCAAACATAGCACCTTCCATTTTCAACAGCAAGAGAATAAAATTCATTATAAAGACTGAAAATCTTTATGCATCAAAGTGTTATCTGCCATATAGCACCTTGATGCATTCAAATGAAATGTCATATGCCAGAACCATTTTATGCATGAAGGGGCTATGTGCCATATAGCTCCTTGATGCACAGAAAAAATGCAGATAGCCCCTTTATGCACTAAAAGCAATCACCATTCTGTAGATGTCACTTTGATGCATTATTAATTTTTGACAAAAGTAATAGGAATTCGAAGCTGATTCTTTTACCACTGAAAATATGTGTAAAAATACACCTAAAAATGAAAAAAAGTGAAATTTGACAAAAAGTGCAGATAGCCCCTTTATGCACTAAGGGGTCGATATGTGCTGTGTATGTACCTTAACTCTTTAGAGTCTTCATTTCTGTTCTGTATGTACCTTCGCTCTTTAGAGTCTTCTTTTCTGTTCTGTATGTACCTTTACTCTTTGGAGTCTTCATTTCTGTTCTGTATGTACCTTCACTCTTTAGAGTCATCTTTTCTGTTCTGTATGTACCTTTACTCTTTAGAGTCTTCATTTCTGTTCTGTATGTACCTTCACTCTTTAGGATCGTCATATCTGCTGTGTATGTACCTTTACTCTTTGGAGTCTTCATTTCTGTTCTGTATGTACCTTCGCTCTTTAGGATAGTCATATCTGCTGTGTATGTACCTTAACTCTTTTGAGTCTTCATTTCTGTTCTGTATGTACCTTCGCTCTTTAGAGTCTTCTTTTCTGTTCTGTATGTACCTTTACTCTTTGGAGTCTTCATTTCTGTTCTGTATGTACCTTCGCTCTTTAGAGTCTTCTTTTCTGTTCTGTATGTACCTTTACTCTTTGGAGTCTTCATTTCTGTTCTGTATGTACCTTCGCTCTTTAGGATCGTCATATCTGCTGTGTATGTACCTTTACTCTTTGGAGTCTTCATTTCTGTTCTGTATGTACCTTCGCTCTTTAGGATAGTCATATCTGCTGTGTATGTACCTTAACTCTTTAGAGTCTTCATGTCTGTTCTGTATGTACCTTCGCTCTTTAGAGTCTTCTTTTCTGTTCTGTATGTACCTTTACTCTTTGGAGTCTTCATTTCTGTTCTGTATGTACCTTCACTCTTTAGAGTCTTCTTTTCTGTTCTGTATGTACCTTTACTCTTTGGAGTCTTCATTTCTGTTCTGTATGTACTTTCACTCTTTAGGATCGTCATATCTGCTGTGTATGTACCTTTACTCTTTGGAGTCTTCATTTCTGTTCTGTATGTACCTTCGCTCTTTAGGATCGTCATATCTGATGTGTATGTACCTTAACTCTTTGGAGTCTTCATTTCTGTTCTGTATGTACCTTTGCTCTTTGGAGTCTTCTTTTCTGTTCTGTATGTACCTTTACTCTTTGGAGTCTTCATTTCTGTTCTGTATGTACCTTCACTCTTTGGAGTCTTCATTTCTGTTCTGTATGTACCTTCACTCTTTGGAGTCTTCTTTTCTGTTCTGTATGTACCTTTACTCTTTGGAGTCTTCTTTTCTGTTCTGTATGTACCTTTACTCTTTGGAGTCTTCATTTCTGTTCTGTATGTACCTTCACTCTTTAGGATCGTCATATCTGCTGTGTATGTACCTTAAGTCTTTGGAGTCTTCATTTCTGTTCTGTATGTACCTTCACTCTTTAGGATCGTCATATCCGTTGCGTATGTACCTTTACTCTTTGGAGTCTTCATTTCTGTTTTGTATGTACCTTTACTCTTTAGGATCGTCATATCCGCTGCGTATGTACCTTTACTCTTTGGAATCTTCATTTCTGTTTTGTATGTACCTTCACTCTTTACGATCGTCATATCTGCTGTGTATGTATCTTAACTCTTTAGAGTCTTCATTTCTGTTCTGTATGTACCTTCACTCTTTAGGATCGTCATATCTGCTGTGTATGTACCTTTACTCTTTAGAGTCTTCATTTCTGTTCTGTATGTACCTTTACTCTTTAGGATCGTCATATCTGCTGTCTGTGTACCTTTACTCTTTAGAGTCTTTATTTCTGTTCTGTATGTACCTTTACTCTTTATAGTCTTCATTTCTGTTCTCTATGTACCTTTACTCTTTAGGATCGTCATATCTGCTGTGTATACATGTACCTTTACTCTTTAGAGTCTTCATTTCTGTTGTGTATGTACCTAAACTCTTTAGAGTCTTCATGTGGGAACGAGAAAAATTGCTTGTTACCATCATTTTCTCCTTTTCCCACAATGTTTTCTAAAGTCTTCTTTATCAGGGTCATCAGAAGTAGGTAGTGTGTGGTAATAGGCTAAATCGCATGTTAAACATATTTCGGTCATAAAAGAACTAAACATATATATTTATCAGCGATTGAAAAACAAGTTTGTACAAATTATCCAAATCTCTCTTGATTCTCTTTCCTGGGAACTACACCAGTACTTAACCCGGATATGTTGATCAATGAAAGATCCCAAACTTAAAAAACCCCGCTCCTGTGTCTTGAACTCCAGTCCCTTTGGTTATGTGGCAGACGCTCTATCTTTCAACCATGGACACTATCAATTAAGCTTTAGCCGATTCATTTTGTCGCTGTCAAAAGGGAAACATGCATTTTTTTTTAAATTTTAAACATGCTTATATTGTTTATGTACCTAAACGCTTTACAGTTTATACTGCTTTCTAGATACCTTAACACGTTGGAGTAGACTACATCATCACTACGTTCTCTGTCCTAACTACATACAAACAGACAAAGCAATCTTTATATGCTCTTTTATCGCAAAAAACGCCAGACGGGCTGAAAAACGTAATTTCAAGTGTATTAACAGTCCTTTTCAGAAGAAGACGCCTGGCAATGAAATTGATAAATTAATCTATTTCCGAAAGGTCCCGGGCTTTAGCGCAATGATATTAAAGTTGGCATAAAGTAGTTCAATTTTAATAACTTGAATATTGGCATTTTCTTCTTAATTTGCAGATATCTAGGACGATATTTAAATTTTAATTTTGATCTGCAGATCTTCTATATGATACATATTTCTACATATGCCAGCGTTTCCATTTTGTCATACCGTACCCTCGCTCTTTAGAGTCTATACCGAGTCTATATCAAAACAGCGTACCCTCACTCTATAGAATATTAGTTCAACCGATTTTAACTCTATCCAAATAGGCTTAACCCTTTCGGCGCCATAGGCGAAAGCAGAGACTTTTGCGGACGGCATAAGTCAAGATCAGACTGCACAGAACGTTCAGTCTGATCTTTGATCTATGTCATCCGCTGGTGTAGTCAAACCTATACCTACAAACAAAATCTTTGTAAGTTTCAATAGAATGTGTTTAGAGCCGTCCGCTGGAATTTGAATTTATTTATTTTGCACTGAAAGGTTTACGAAACAAGTTAATTGTGTAGACTCGGAATCAGATCGTACATTCTGTGAAGCGTCATTTTAAACTAAACCTCATACCTTTGCAAATGGTGATTTTCAAAGATTAAAACCCTTCTCGGTGATCCCAATCGACTTTCAAGTAGAAAAAGCAGGAAATAATCTTATTTAAAACTCAGATTCTAGTGTTTTGTATTAAAATCAATATCAATGACACTCTTTTGTTAAAATTATTTGAAATCTTCATCAAAAACAGATTAAAAACGTTACATGCATGTCACCTTTTTCCTAGTGTTGTGTTTAGTACTTTGATCCGTCAAGCGTCTAGGAGAAATGATGAAGGGCGGATCATTATAAGGGAGACTACTCTTGCTTTACTCTTACTCTTAGGCAGTACGAGTTTTCTCCCCTAGACCATTTGTAAAAAAAAAAAAAAATCCCCGCTGCGATAGTTTTGCAGTACGAGTTTATGGGCATCATTTATTGGGTTGATTGATAAAAGATACAATTCGATATTGTAATTAAACTGTATCTAATTGAGAAAAATGGCTATTTATCTATTTTTTTTTTGCCATATATGAATCAAGGAAAATCATACCTGCACATAATTATGTAGACTACACAGTGGCTTATCTAAATCAATGAAAATTTTTGTCAAACAGTATGCTTGTATATGACTCTTTCTTATACATTTTAATCAAATAATTCTCATGCAATTTAACCCTTTACAAGACATTCCCGATACTTAGGGACACTGTTTAGGCTTTTGGAAAACATAATGAGAATCTTGAGGAAAACTTCTGGTTGCACGCTATTTTCCTTTTGCCACAATAATTTCATATCCTTTGCAAAGTCCTTCTTTTGAGAAACTTGTGATCAAACACTATCTGTAAATGTTATTAATACTAAATAGTACAGAACTTTTATAGTTCTAGTCGATTTGTTCGTTTAAAATTCAACCCTTATCCTACTAACTGAGATGAAAAATTCAAACTGATAGTAAAAACCAAAATTTGGCTATTTCAAAGGTATTTTTTTCAGGATTAGACATGCTCTTATTGGACAGTGTAGATCAAAGATCAGACTACATGTTCTGTGCCATCTGATCTTGATCAACACTATCTGCAAAAGGTCCTTGAGTTGCACTTGACAGCCTAAGAGTTGATACTATTCAAATATTTTCAATGATATCAAAGCTGCAACCACTTCACCTATACATTTTCTCCCAGCTTTTTTTTTCCCAGCACTTTTCACTATGGTGTTCCTAAGTCATTGGCTGCTTTCCAACATAACCATCTAGGGCATCATACACAGGTTATTCAGAAGCAAGATAGGAATGTATCCTGTTGCAATTACTATTATAAATTCTCTGACAGAAAATGGCAAGCTGGAATTTTGTACCAGCCACATGCTCACTTAATTGTTGTTACCAGCTGAGCTACAGAGCATTTTCATCTTTTCCCACAATGTTTTCAAACGCTGTCTTTTTCTCAGAAGACTTCTCCTTTTCTGGTTACAAGCATTTTCTTCTTTTCCAACAATGTTTTCAAAAGCCATCTCTTTCTCTGAAAGACTTCTCTTCTGGTCACCAGCATTTTCTTCTTTTCCAACAATGTTTCCAAAAACCTCCAATATTTCAAATCTTTACCAGACGGCAAAGTTTTGACCTTGCCCAACTTGAAAGAATTTGCAGACAACAATTTAAATGTGACTCAAATAATGAAATTTGATCCTGATAGGGTAGAAAACACTGTGGGAAAAAGAGAAAATACTGGTTACCAATATTTTCTCCTTTTCCCACAGTGCTTTCAAAAGGCTTCTTCCTCAAGCTTGTTAAAAGTCATTATTGGGTTGTAAAGGGTTAAAAAGCCTTCTTTTTCTTCAAAGACATCCCGTCTAGTTACCAACATTTTTTTTCTTTTCCTACAATGTTTTAGAAAGCCTACGGTGTTTTCAAAAGTCTTCTCTATTTGGGGTTGTTAAAACTCAGGATTGTGTGGAATGGGGAAAAAGGGATGACAAGATAAAAAGATAGAAATTCATCAAATAAACCTTATTTATTTCACAATGCAGTTCTGTGCATAAATATATATATGCATGTATTTTACAAAAATACTCTGAGTGTAATTGCTGAACTCTGTACCAATGACAATATTTTTAGACTGGTCCAAATTGAAAGCACTTGCAGACAACAATAACTGTTACTAGAAATTTAAAATTTGTTTCCAGCAGAGTAGAAAACATCATGGGAAAAGGAGAAAATGCTGGTTATCAGCATTTTCTCCTTTTCCCACAATGTTTTCAAAAGGCTTCTCCCTCAGGGTCATAAAAACCAGGGATTGTACGGTAAAGGGTTAAGAATTATCATTAAAACAAAGTGAAGTCAGTAAACTCATATTCCTGTTTAAACCTTTTCCACAAAATCCCAACTTTTAACAACCCTATGAAAGGAGCAGTTTGAAAACATTATGGGAAAAGAAGAAAATGCTGATAACCAGCATTTTCTCTTTTTCCCACAATGTTTGCTACCTTGCTTAAAACAAATTTCAATTTTTGAGTTACATTTATTTTCTTGTCTGCAAAAGGTTTCAACTTGGACAAGTATGAAATTATGTAGTTTGGTGAAGATTTAAAATTTAAATCAGTGTTTACATTCTCACTTCTCACTATTTCCTGTACCTGAAGCTAATACTTTAACAAACAATACTGAAAGCATTTGCAACTGACAAATATAGGTCAAGGGATGGTTACTGTTTTGAGTTGTTAAAAAAAAAACTTGGGGAAAAACAACATGTAGGTTATCTACATTTTCCTCTTTTCCCATAATCTTTTCAAAAGCTTTATACCTCCAATTCTCATGACTGATGGATTGATTGATTGACTTGGATTTAATTGCCATTTTAACATAGCAGTCGTATCATAGCAGTTAGTGCTCCTATGCATGTATTTCCTGGCTTTCTCACACCTGTACTGACATAACTTTCTTTCCAGATCACTCGATACATTCTCACATGCATCATCCGTAAGAGGCAGGAAAGAGAGTTTGCCTCAGTGGGTATCAAACTCACCACAGCCAGGTCACAAGTTTGCTGACCACTGAGCTGCCCAGGTGAGCTTATCCCCTAGAAAAACAGAACTACAAAAAAAGATTGAAAAAATGAGAAAATGCAATTATACAACATTTCTCCTTCTCCTGCAATGTTTTTCACCTTTGTAAATGCTTTTGGTTTGAGTCTAAAAGGTTTTCATCTTGTAAAAAATCAACAGGATTTTGGTTGAAATAAAGAGTTAACTCATTACCAAATGACAATATTTTAGGTTTGTCAAAATCAAAAGCATTTGCAGATGACAAAATAAAGGTGACTAAAACTTTGAAATTTGTTTTGTAAAGAGTACAAAACAGTGTGAGAAAAGGAGAAATTGCTGGTGAAAAAAAAAGGCAACAGGAATTTGGTCGAGATAAAGAATGGTTAAAACCAGTAAAAACTTGGGTTGGACTTGAAAAACATTCTTACATTTAGGTTTGCATGCTCTAATACTATGGCATTTCTTAAATCTGGCTGGCTATCCATTGGAATAAGATAAATCCTGAATCCCCAGCTCACAGCCAAGTTTCTTCGCCTTTTTGACAAGCATATTACCACTTACAACAATATTTCTTGAGCTTAAGTCTGAGTACCAACGATAAAGGCTCTCATCCAGGTTCATGTGTTTTGGTGTGCTAGTCTGAACCCTGTAATCTTCCAAAGCACTGGTCCATTTCTCTTTGTTTTAAAAAAAAAAACACTGAGTGTCGATGCTGGAAGACTCTTGCCCCACTTTTTCGTTAAATACTTCGCAACTTCTTCCCGAAAAATATATTCTCCAACTAGGAAGAGTTGACACTTGAAAAGTGAATCTTGCAAATCTTCGATATAATTATGATTAATATATGTGCAAAGTTTCAATACAGTTGAAGGAAAACTGTAGGAGGAGTTTGGGACACAAAATTACTGGTATTTTGTACACAGATAGACAGACACACAGACAGATACACAGTCAAAGCAGATGATTCAAGTACAACCCCGAAAACATTCATTTTGTGGGGGGTACAAGAATTTCTCATTTTTTTGGTACTTTATATAGAAGTAGTTTTAGTTACCAGCATTTTCTCCTTTTCCCAAAATGTTTTCAAAATGCTTCTTTTTCAGGGTTGTTAAAAGTTGGGACTGTGTGGTAAAGGGTTTAAGAAGAACTCAATTATTAATCACACATTCTTTAACTTATCGTTTGCCATGTGGTCCAAATGGCTCAGAAAGTCTGCATTGCGGTTTGCTCTCATTAAAAAATCTCACTGACACAATGCTTTCAAAGATTACCTCACTGCATGACAAAAAAACTCCGCTGTGCTGGATGTAAAAGGGTTTCTATAAATTACAGATTCGGTAAAATGGAGGTACTGTATGTAGATATATTTCTATCTTGAATGTGTGAAGGATATATGTTTTCTTAATCTTTTTTTAGGTGGTCTAGTCTGGGCATTTGTTATATTTTGTAGGATTTTCATTAATTATGATTTACTTCGATCGATAAAAATGTGAAGTCAAACGTACACAGTTAAAGACAGGTGAGTGTTTGATAAATATTATACTGCATATTAATCTCTTTATTAAAAAAGCTGAGTAGAATACATAAAATTGTACAAATATACCCATACTCGGAGTAATTCCCCTTGAATAAAGTTATTTAAAAACATGTTTTGGTCACACACCAATACAAAATTACACTGATATGACATCTTTAACAGAAATAAAAGTAACTTGATAATAAAAAGTCGAGGTTTAAAAAGTGCTCTAAAAATAAGAAGTCAATATGACCAAAGTTTGCAAACATTTTTCCACCGGGGATTGAAATGACCAAAATGTATCAAAATGACTGGGTGTCGAAATTACCGGATGTTCAGATGACTGCCATTCGATAGAAACAAGTTTTTACAACTCTATTTATACTAACCTCTCTCAATTATGTTATTTTCTTTATTTTGTTTTCAACCAGCATAAAGTGTTGTATTGAATAAATTTCAATTTTTTCTCAGAATTCAAACTTTTATCGGAATATATCTACAATCCGGATACTGAACAGATGAATCTCGTTCAAGTTTACTCTTTTATTACCTTTGAGTTTGATATGGTTCATATGCAAAGATATACACGTGTTTACTTTAAAAAGAAAAAAAGAAACATGTGACTAACAACCTTCGGCACCCGTAGAATCGTAAAGAAATCGTGGAACTAGTGTCATATCTTCTCTACCAAGCTTTTTTGCTATTTCCGGTTTGTTCCTTTCACATCAATTTTTGTTTGTAACACCAATTTACATTGCTTTTTCTCCTCAGTTTGTTTAATTTATTGCTACTATCGCTTATTTCCGTCCATTTTATCTGCACTTTTGCTTTGCTTTTTATTCCGGGCTGATATTCATTCAAAATATATGGGTCGCGCAAGAGAATGATGAACGACTGATTGTCAAAGGGAAACAACTCGTACAAAATTTTGGAATTAGTACTGCTACAGTTGCCTCCCTTATTGGAGAGGAAAGGCTTATTTCTGACTGCTTCGCGTTGTGAGTACGTGCATACCATTGAATGGTACGCCTACAAAACAAAGACTCCGCCCAAAACCTCGCTTTGGCTACTGCCGGAGGTGCTAAATTACTGCGGCTGTAGTATGTGCATAGTACGTGCAGTAGGCGGGACATGGAACCTCCTTTTCCTGTCTCTGGTCCTTATATGCCTGTGCACCTTACAAAAAATGCCAGCCAAGAGCAAGAATAAAACCGAGGACGAATAAACACGGTAACGTCTGTAGAGACGATCCGTTGGACAAACGATAAATTTTCATCTAGGTGTAACGGATATCAACCAGTTCATGTGGTCAACTTGTTAATTTTAACCGTTCTAAAAACGACATGCCACCAGACAAAAAAAAAATCGGTCAAATTTAATATTTTTCTTAACAGACGGCAGGTAGTCTCCCGTTTATTTCATGTTAATTATAACCGCCAATATTTGAATTTGGAATTCATTGTAAGATCGCGCTACAATAAAAATGCAGTATTTTGTAACAGATATTATTGAGGTAATAGATGTTCAGTAAATGAAATTAATGAGTTAATGATAACCAGTACGATAACTTAAGGCAAACTTACAAACAAAACTATGTTTTCATTCAATGACGATATCGACATATATCGCTAAATATGGAAGGTCATTTTATAGCTCAAGTTCAAAACATAAGTTGGCTTATCACGGTAGGAAGATAAAGTTTAGTCAGTAAAATTAATCCCAATGGATATCAAACCATTCCCGTTACAAACCCATAGAGCGCCAAATAAACAAGAGATAACTTCAGTCTAAAAAAAACTTTCCGAACAATTAGGGTTTTAAAGTTGCATAAAATTGTACGGAAAGTCTGAGGAAAGTGGACGGTGCAGATCAAAGATCAGACTGCACGTTCTGTGCAGTCTGATCATGATCTACATAGACTGTAAAGGCAACTTTTACTGTATATGGCACTTTGAAGTTTTCGTTTTTACACGCCTTAACTCTTTACCACACGACAAAATTTTAGACTTGTTCAAATTGAAAGCATTTGCAGACGAAAAAATAAAGGTGGCTGAAAAATTGAAATTTGTTTTGGGAAGGGTAGAAAACACTGTGGGAAAAGGAGAAAATGCTGGTTACCAGCAATTTCTCCTTTTCCTACAGTGTTTTCAAAAGGCTTCTTTCTCACATCGAACCTCTGTAGACGATTTGAACAGTGTACCGGAACTATATCTATTTGATAAAGATTTTAACTCTATCCAAATAGGCTTAACCCTTTCGGCGCCATCTAAAGGCGAAAGCAGAGACTTTTGCGGGCGGCATAAATCAAGATCAGACCGCACAGAACGTTCAGTCTGATCTTTGATCTATGTCATCCGCTGGTGTAGTCAAACCTATACCTACAAACAAAATCTTTGTAAGTTTCAATAGAATGTGTTTAGAGCCGTCCGCTGGAATTTGAATCTATTTATTTTGCACTGAAAGGTTTACGAAACAAGTTAATTGTGTAGACTCGTAATCAGATCGTACGTAATGTGAAGGGTCATTTTAAACTATGCCGTCCGCAAACCTCATACCTTTGCAAATGGCGATTTTCAAAGATTAAAACCTTTCTCGGTGATTCCATTCGGATTTCAGGTAGAAAAAGCAGGAAATAATCTTATTTAAAACTTAGATTCTAGTGTTTTGTATTAAAATCAATATCAAAGACACTCTTTTGTTAAAATTAATTGAAATCTTCATCAAAAACAGATTAAAAACATTACATCACCCTTTTCCTAGTGTTGTGTTTAGTACTTTGATCCGTCAAGCGTCTAGGAGAAATGATGAAGGGTGGATCATTATAAGGGAGACTACTCTTGCTTTACTCTTACTCTTAGACAGTACGAGTTTTCTCCCCTAGACCATGATTTTTTCAAAAAAATCCCGGCTGCGATGGTTTTGCAGTATGAGTCTATGGGCATCATTTATTGGGTTGATTGATAAAAGATACAATTCGATATTGTAATTAAACTGTATCTAATTGAGAAAAATGGCTATTTATCTATTTTTTTTGCCATATATGAATCAAGGAAAATCATATCTGCACATAATTATGCAGACTACACAGTGGCTTATCTAAATCAATGAAAATTTTTGTCAAACAGTATGCTTGTATATGACTCTTTCTTATACATTTTAATCAAATAATTCTCATGCAATTTAACCCTTTACAAGACATTCCCGATACTTAGGGACACTGTTTAGGCTTTTGGAAAACATAATGAGAATCTTGAAGAAAACTTCTGGTTGCATGCTATTTTGCTTTTGCCACAATAATTTCATATCCTTCACAAAGTCCTTCTTTTGAGAAACTTTTGATCAAACACTATCTGTAAAGGTTATTAATACTAAATAGTACAGAACTTTTGTAGTTTGGCAGATTTGTTTGTTTAAAATTCAACCCTTATCCTACTAAGTAACAGATGAAACCTTCAAAATGATAGTAAAAACCAAAATTTGGCTATTTCAAAAGTATTTTTTTTCAGGATCAGACATCCCCTTATAGGACAGTGTAGATCAAAGATCAGACTATTTGTTCTGTGCAGTCTGATCTTGATCTACACTGTCTGCAAAAGGTCCTTGAGTTGCACTTAACAGCCCAAGAGTTGATACTATTCAAATAATTTCAATGATACCACAACTGCAACCACTTCACCTATACATGCTATCCCAGCTTTTTTTTTCAGCACCTCTCACTATGGTGTTCCCAAGTCATTGCCTGCTTTCCCACATAACCATCTAGGGCATCATACACAGGTTATTCAGAAGCAAGATAGGAATTTATCCTGTTGCAATGACTATCATAAATTCTCTGAGAGAAATTGGCAAGCTGGAATTTGTACCAGCAACATGCTCCCTCAAACGTTGTTACCAGCTGAGCTACAGAGCATTTTCATCTTTTCCCACAATGTTTTCAAAGGCTGTCGATTTCTCAGAAGAATTCTCCTTTTCTGGTCACAAGCGTTTTCTTCTTTCCCAACAATGTTTTCAAAAGCCATCTCTTTCTCTGAAAGACTTCTCTTCTGGTCACCAGCATTTTCTTTTTTTCCCCACAGTGTTTTCAAAAACCTCCAATATTTCAACTATTTACCAGACGGCAAAGTTTTGACCTTGCCCAACTTGAAAGTATTTGCAGACAACAATTTAAATGCGACTCAAATAATGAAATTTGATCCTGATAGGGTAGAAAACACTGTGGGAAAAAGAGAAAACGCTGGTTACCAGCATTTTCTCCTTTTCCAACAGTGCTTTCAAAAGGCTTCTTCCTCAAGGGGTGTTATAAGTCGTTACTGAGTGGTAAAGGGTTAAAAAGCCTTCTTTTTCTTCAAAGACATCCTGTCTGGTTACCAACATTTTTTTCTTTTCCTACAATGTTTTAGAAAGCCTACAGTGTTTTTCAAAAGCCTTCTCTACTTGGGGTTGTTAAAACTCGGGACTGTGTGGAATGGGGTAAAAGGAATGACAAGATAAAAAGATAGAAATTCATAAAACAAACCTTATTTATTTAACAATGCAGTTCTGTGCATATCATGTATATAAACATGTATTTTACAAAAATATTCAGTTCTCTGGGTGTAATTACTCTTTACCAACAACAGAATTTTAGACTGGTCCAAATTGAAAGACAATATAACTGTAACTGGAAATTTGAAATTTGTTTCCAGCAGGGTAGAAAACATTGTGGGAAAAGGAGAAAATGCTGGTTATCAGCATTTTCTCCTTTTCCCACAATGTTTTCAAAAGGCTTATCCCTCAGGGTCATAAAAACTAGGGATGTACAGTAAAGGATTAAGAATTATCATTAAAACAAAGTGAAGTCAGTTAATTCATATTCC